>CAMXCT020000335.1:1420991-1623491 GCA_947184155.2 Cladocopium goreaui
CTGGTCTCCCTCACTGGAATCATGGTGAGTGAGGGAAATCATCCCCAAATGGCCTCAATTCAGGTTAGTGAAATATTATAATTTACCCAGGTATGTAATCAGCCCAAAGCTGAGTTGTGATTTGTTTTTGCCTCGGTTGACGAGTTGAGGGGTTTATTCTTCGGATGTCTGACTGGTTGGGTGAAACCAAATCAGTTGGGATGTCTTTGGCCGTTTCTGTGGTTGGTTTTGTAGTGTAACCATATACCATCATGGCTGCAACATGTTTTGGTCTCATGAAATATAGGATATCATTTGAATTCATATGATAATATGTGGTAAACATACAAAAAACTAAAGAAAATCACCATTTTTAATGGGTAAATCAACAACTTCTATGGCCATTTTCAAGAGCTATGTTAAATTACCAGAGGGTATCATAGGATTTTCTCACTGAAAGTATAGGCTAGATGGCTAGCTTATCATCCAGACAGGAACGCTCCTTTCGTCTCGTCACCGATTGCGGCTCAGCTTGTCATATATGAAGCAACAAGGAGGAAATGGAACCTTCAAGGTGGTGCCCCCATAGTGATAAGTTGGTTTATAATCCCCATTAACTATAGATATAACCCCCATAAACCCTAGTTATTGGACTTATAAACCACCTTGTTGAAGGCCTCGATCGTATGGAAGTTGAGTCGATGGCCGATACACGAAAAGCAATACCCTCTGGTAATTTGTTACATAGCGAACTGGAAAATTGCCATTTATAGTTGATTTACCCATTAAAAATGGTGATTTTCCATGGTTATGTTAGTTTACCAGAGGGTACATGAAGAATCATGAAGACCAGTCCATAAATTGGCCTTGTAGCTTTGAACGTTGTTGACCTATTCGACATGCTGCAGGAGAGTCTTCAGTATGAATCCAGTTTTGCCTTCCTTTGGACAGATGTTCTGATTTTTGAAAAAAGAGAAACACAGTTTGACATCTTGACACCCCCCTTCTTAAAATTTTTTATCCTATCTAATATTAGTGACCTGATTTGATTCATTCTTAAGGTCAAATCCCCATGTTGACAACTGACCCATCTCGCCCCACTCAGCGAACTTTTGCGCCGTGCCGCGACCGGGCGGTCTGGCTAGGCAACTGGGCTTTGAGATGATTTGAGCCATTTGAGCCATCAAAACAAACAACCGGTCGACAAGATTCGAATATGAACAAAGAAAAAACATGATGGAGATTGGATATATATATATATACATGATTATATATGTATGCTGTAAAAACCTTCCCAGAGGTAGTCTAAAATACCAGTTGGTATATTTAGATATCCGTATAATTAAATGTAGTTGCCGTATGTGTATATATATAATGTAATATAATATATATATATACTGGTTGGTAACTGGTTGGTGGTTTGGTTTGGAACATTTTTTACTTTTCCATATCTTGGGAATGTCATCATCCCAACTGACTTTCACTCCATGATTTTTCAGAGGGGTAGGGTTAAAACCACCAACCAGGTATGTATAGCTTCAGTGGCTCACGGGACGATGGAAACGAGATGGCCTTATGACCCATGGGGTTCCCATCTACCCTCTGGTTAAATCAAAATAGCTATGGCAGCTATGGCCCATGTTTAATGGGAAAATGCCAACTGTTTAAATATCGCCATGGCTTCAATAGCTATGTAACAAAGTACCAGAGGATACATCCTATGTTGAGACATAGTCTATGTGTATATAGATATACTGTTTTTTTGTACCAGTGACCGAACTTGACACATAAACATGGGTATACTATAGAAGTACTGAATTTATTTGGTGCCAATTTGGGTAGATTAGAGTCTAGGTGGATCTAGGTATATACATATATATATATATAGCCAAAACGGATACATACACGTAGTAATACACACCATAGTTCTCATTTCTTTATATCCGAGTTGCTCCAACCTATTACAGGTACATCACTTTCACAAGGGGTGGAAATGGACCTAGTTGTCTCCTCTTGTGACCGGGGTGTTGAGGCGACATTGAGGTTAGTTATAATAATATGTATGTATATATATATAATATGTATATAACCATTGTATTTATATATTATCTATATATCAAATCGAATCAATCTGTGATCTGTTGGGCTAACTCTTTGCTGGTTCATCCCAAGGATTTCTATATTGTATCCCAAGCGGGTCTGGTAAACTCAATTGGGATTCTGATGGATTCTGAAGATCTTGAGCTCCTCCATCTTCATTCTTACGGGTGCGTTTTACGTAGGCTTGCTGGAAATGCCTTGGAAATGCCTTGGAAATGCCTTGGAAATGGGGGTTGGGATGATCTGAAAAATCGCCAGTGGATCCCCGAACATTCCCATCTGCTTGCGTAAGTCGCCCGAGTCGCCACATCCCGCTGTGAATCCAGTGGCAACAGGAGGATCTACAAAGATGGCCCGAAATGAATACCAGTTATAATAACAATGATTTTTGACCATCTTTGTAGAACATGAAATAGTCATAGGATCAGTGAAATTAAATGACTTATTATAGATTTCATAGATCTAAGTCATTTAACTGAAATGATTTTTTTATAAGTCAGTGACATAACCTCATTTAATTTAGGGACATAAAGGGGACATAGTTTTTATATATCCCCATTGAAATAACAATGTTTTTTGACCGTTTAGCTTCCTGAGGTGATGACGGATAGCATGATGAAAGAGGCTCACGACTTCGAGACCTTTGACCGAAACTCAGGTGCTGGGATATGTTTGGTGTAGTGATTGATGGTTTCTAGCAGTTTTTGATGGTTTTTGGTGTAGTTCATGTAGTTCATGGTGATTTCCATTTTGGATTTCATGGAGTTTTTCTATGTTTTTCTGGGATTTTATGGGTTATAGAAACATGATGGAGATGGTTTTGTCTGATCTGAACATGTGATTTATTCTTAAGCCGTGGCCATGCAAATAATGTATGGCCACGTTGGGATAAGGAGCTCCAAATCATTCCCGAAACGTGCTCCAAATCCTCAGGAGGGGAACCCCAAAAAGGACCCCAAACATTGTACCCTCTGGTAATTTGTTACATATAGCTATTGAAAATGGCCATTTATAGTGAGTGTTCCCATTAAAAATGGTGATTTTCCATAGTTATGTTAGTTTACCAGAGGGTAACATAGTCTCAGGTTAGGTGTTTGGAACTGTGGTGGTGCCCCAGTTTGTGAACGCTAAGTTGGTGCGTTTATAAGTCCAATGGCTCACTAGGTTATTTTTTGGGTGGTTAATATAGAACTAGTATTCATGGGGATTATAAACCAACATTCACATCACGTTTGGGGGTACCACCTTGTAGGGTAAGATGTGGTAAACCGCTGTAAAAACTAGAAAAACGATCCTAAACATATTAACTTATATTAACATAGTCTCAGGTTTGGTGTTTGGAACTGTGGTGGTAAGATGTGGTAAACCACTCAGGTTGGAGTTTAACAAATGGTAAAAGCCATGGAAAACCCACCAAAGTCGGCCTGAAGTTGTGGGATATCATCCCACCGCAACGATGATGAATAGGCATTCAAAATATCTTAAATTACCATCAGATAATGATTCATTGGATTTTAGGGCATGTTGTTCATTGTATTCCTCCAAGTCTAATGAAACATATCTTAGAATATCATCTGAAAAGGATATGATGTGATTGGATTTTAGGGCATGTTGTTCATTGTATTCCTTCAAGTCTAATGAAACATATCTTAGAATATCATCTGAAAAGGATATGATGTGATTGGATTTTAGGGCATGTTGTTCATTGTATTCCTTCAAGTCTAATGAAACATATCTTAGAATATCATCTGAAAAGGATATGATGTGATTGGATTTTAGGGCATGTTGTTCATTGTATTCCTTCAAGTCTAATGAAACATATCTTAGAATATCATCTGAAAAGGATATGATGTGATTGGATTTTAGGGCATTTTGTTCATTGTATTCCTTCAAGTCTAATGAAAACTATCTTAGAATATCATCTGGAAAGGATATGATGTGATTGGATTTTAGGGCATGTTGTTCATTGTATTCCTCCAAGTCTAATGAAACATATCTTAGAATATCATCTGAAAAGGATATGATGTGATTGGATCTTAGGGCATTTTGTTCATGGTGATTAGCCAAGTCTAGGTCAGTCTTGGATGGCATCAATGGGATTATCTATGTTCACCAGCTAAGAAATTAGCTTTTTCTTTGCAGGTTGTCTAATTTGGCCATGTGTTGTTCATTGTGATTACCCTCTGGTAATTTGAGATAGCTATTGAAAATGGCCATAGAAATAGATAATTTACATTGGTTTACCTATTAAAAATGGTGATTTCCCAGTTCGTTATGTCACAGTTTACCAGAGGGTACCCAATAGTAATCCCATGGAGACCTGGACAAACGTCAGATGATCAAGCAATAAATAAATCAATATAAATCGTATGTAAATGGATCGATGCAGGTAGGTTTTTGTGAATATATTTTTGGTCAAAAATAGTTTGATACTTCACGCTCAACAATCTTAGCTGGAAATCTAGGTCAATCTTAGATGGATACAAACTAATCCTTTAGTCTTTTGGTATCAATGGGAATATCTACGTTCACCAGCAAAGAATTTAATGTTTTGCAGGGTATCTAAGATTGGCAATGAAATGGAGACATTGTGGTTGTTTCCCAAGATTCAAACATGCCATGTTTGACCCAACCTCCCAGATCCACAAACGCCGCTGTCAGATTTCCGAGCCATGAAATTTATCTCTCGTTGTATGGAGGACTGGTGGTGCCGAAATGCCAGGCTGAATATGTTCCTTGTTTCCCTTATCCTATACAAAGTGGGGCCCCCGTTTACGATAACTAAGGTGGTAAACACAACTCCAATAACTATGGTTTATGAGATGTGTAACTAAATTAATGGGATTTATTATAAACTAACTGCATTGAATGAATATCATGATATTAACGCCGGATTTTGCTAAACACCCACGCCGGATTTTCTATGCGGGGATCCCAAAACAGAGATATTCCACAGACTAACCACCAGAAGGGCATGAGTTGCACGGCATGAGTGTATGCATATATATTTATTATTGTATTTATATTATTTTATATTACATTAATTATATTGTATTTTATTATATTATATTATAGTGTATTTTATTATATTGTATTATATTATATTATATTTTATTTTATTGTATTATATTGTATTATATTGTATTATTTTATATCATATTATATTATATATATATATATACACATTATATATCATTATATTATATTATATATGTTGTACATAACTGTGGTATTTCAATGTATTTCATACAATTTATCATTCCCCATGCTTTATCGATTTCCTAATTAAATCGATCCCCAAGCGGGAGACTCACAACTCCATGTGCCATTGGGATCCCGCTGATTCAGCACTGCTTATTTTTTTTCTGGAAGCTCTGCCGAAAAAAAAAATGGATACTTATCTGGAATACATGTTTTTCAATATACCAATATTGCTGCATCTATTAATGGAACATATTACTGGTTGGTGGTTTGGAACCATGGAATTTTATTGACTTTCCATTCAGTTGGGAATGTCATCATCCCAACTGACGAACTTATATTTTTCAGAGCGGTTGAAACCACCAACCAGTTATGATGTAAACCCATTTTGACATCCAGACAAACTACCAGCAAATCTCCCCCAAGGGCTGGATGAACATTGCTACAATGTGGCCCCTCCCAGTGATGTTTGTTGGTTTTTAAAGTGAATGAACACTATGGTTATAGCATGTTATAGCTATCATAAACCATAGTTAAGTTTTTGGACTAATGTTCACCAACTTAGCTATTGTTTTTGGGGGGCCACATTGTGCATCCCATTTCAGCATCCAGTTGTTTAGCCCAACCCATTTGCCTTCAGTAAGTGGCTTAAACCCCAGTCATATGTAGGGGAGGGGCAATGTCCAACAACCGGGGCGAACCAACCCACTTAATTAGACTAAACCTCAAAAAAGATAAAACCATGTTTTTTCACTAATTATTTTCTTACATTGAGACTTGACTTTTCCGCACCTTCCCTTCCATAACTTGAGTAATTTTTGGGCCGAACTCCCGACCATTCCAACCCACCATGTCTCGCGAGAACACTCGAATTCCCTTTTTGGTGGCCACCTGCTTGGGTACCGTCGCGATGATCACAACCATGGTGATGTGCATCCTCCACTCTCGGGCGTCACTGGGAGAGATGATACCTGATGGGGGGATGGAGCGGTAGAAATTGGATACCCTCTGGTAAACATACAAAAAGCTATTGAAAATGGCAATTTATAGTGGATTTTCCCATTAAAAATTGTGATTTTCCATTGCTATGTTAGTTCACCAGAGTGTAAACGTGTTGTTCTATGTTTTGAAGTCAGATCGTTGACAGATTGACATTTTTTGTTCTGGAAAAATTGAGGGTGACCTAAATCCTGGATTTGCGGTTGAATATAGAACTATAGTGGTTGCCAATTCATTCGTGGGGATTAGCAAACATTCATGTATTCTTTTTTGGGTAGTGGGACCCCCAAAATTAAGAATTGGTGGACTGAAGAATTTGGAGGATCATCCGACTTAGTGGTGAAGAACCCTGGTGATCCTAAGTCCTCCAAGTGGATTATCCCATTTTTAGATGGGCGAACTAACATGAACTAACCCCAGTTGCTAACAATTTACTCAGCGGGATGGTCCTCCATAACGTGCAGCCGGATCCGCTGAACCTGAAGCGACCGACCAGCTGTATATTTCAATGAAATCTGCGTGAACTTCCTCGAAGAAATGTGATTCATCATATATTCAGCATCTTAATCATTCATTCTCTTGTGCCCAAAAAAGTCAGCAGAGACGTGTTTTCCCAAAATTCGAGGACAACCTTTTGGTATTTTGTCAAGACTCGAACTTGTATTTGCCAAAAAGCAGGAAATCTTCCAAGAACTTGCCACACTGGCATGAGACTGGTTCAAACATGTTCAAACTGTTAACCCTCAAAAGATCCAAAAAGTGGATGTTTCAATGTATGCTCTCATAGGGTTCACGGTGGCAAAGAAGTTCCCAGGAACCCTCAAAAGTACGCGGGCGGTTCAAGACATTTAAAAGAAGCAACAACGGGGTTTAAATGGGGATACCCAATAGCTGGATGGTTTATTTCATGGAAAATATAGAATCTATAAATGGATGATGCAAGTGGGTACCCCTATGACTTAGGAAACCCCCACATGACCATTTGAGGCTGGATCGGAGGCCGATTTGCATGTTGAGGAGCTACTACCATGGAGCTTTGGTTTCGACAGACTAGCACGATGGTTAGGAGGGGGACGGAGGGGGATTAGCCCCAAAATTGGCAGTTGTGATGTGGGAATTACATGGAATTACAGCAACTTGCCCAGATTGGGTCGTTGAAGACCAGATTGGGTCGTTGAAGAATTGAATCCACGGCCACTGAGGCATACGGCATACCTATATCAAGCAATGAATCTGGTGCAGGGTAGAAAAAATGAGCCAATTCTCATGGGTGGAAGAATCCACCCACGACTTGACATGTTACCCTGTTGGGTGTTTTTAAACAAACATCGATGTGGCGAGTTACCCATGGGACCCATGGGTTTTCCTATAGGAAATTATGATCTACATATGGTGTTATTTGTTTTTACAGATACGTGTTACCCGGCCCGGTAAACTAACATTTTGCTATGGAAAATCACCATGTTTAATGGGAAAATCTACTATAAATGGCAATGTTCAATAGCTTTTTGTATGTTTACCAGAGGGTAGTTGACCACTCAAAACCCTAGGGTAGCCATCTCCTGAGAATTTGGAAATCGATGGGCTTTTTCACCGGAAATGATTTGGGACGGCTGTTGGCCGGTAAAAAAAGATGACATGGATAGTTTAATCATGATATCTGGATAAATTTGATCACGACCTCACTGGTCTCCCTCACTGGAATCATGGTTAAGAAGGGAAATCATCCCCAAATGGGCCTTAATTCAGGTTAGTGGAATATTATAATTTACCCAGATGATATGATATGACATGATATGATATGATATGATATGACATGATATGATATGATACCATCTGAAAAGGATATGATATGATTGGAATTTAGGGCATTGTGTTCATGGTGATTGGCCAAGTCTAGGTCAATCAACTGGATGGATAGAAGCTAATAGTTTAATCCTTTAGTCTTGGATGGTATCAACGGGATTACCTAGGTTCACCAATGTTCACCAGCTTTTTTTTTCGCAAGATGTCTAAGATTGGCCATGAAGTTTGATCCTATTCTGGTGACACAACCATTTGGAAAGCGAATCCCGATGAATCCAGCATGTTAGAAAGGACAACCGTCTGAAAATGTTGCTTCTTCAATTTCCTGATGCTCAAAGTTCCCAATGAAAAAGACATGTCAAAGTACAACCCATCCAAAAAACATCGTGTTTTTTCATTGAGTGTCTTTTTTGGGATCCACTGATCAGCCACATTTAGTTTGCGAATTGACATAAATTGAGTTTGGATCTTTTTGTTTTAGTTTATAGTTTAGTTTGATGATAAGTGAACTGATGAACTGGTGAATCTGAGATACCTGTCAAAACATGAGTTTTTAGCTGCTTCGTACGTTTCACCATTGATAGCAAAAGATGAAGCACTAAAGTATCTAACAAATGTTCACCCAGTGATAAAGCAAGTTTGTTTTAGATAAATTTAATTGAATTTAGTTCAGTTTGCAAAGTTAACTGATGTTAATAGGGTGTCGTGATTTATTCATAAAATGGAACCATCGCGACGTAAACCAAGAATTGCCAAGAACACCGTCTATGGTTCAGCTTAGTTTGTTTTTATTCACCATACAAATAAACATCGTAATCTAAACCTAGTTGGGTTTACAAAGTTAATAGACGTTAATAGCAAACCAATGCTTGCGAACCAAGGTTGACATCTGCAGTTTAGTTAACTAACACACTTTTCATAGATTTTATCCAATATATAATATATGTTAATAGGATTGGCCAGTCTTGCTGCAAACCATAATTTGAAAACACTGTCATCCAAACAGCAAATGTTATTGTTGTGTTTATTCTTTAGGATTAGCCAATTTTTAGCGGTCGTTCATTTTCAATGGTCCAATGGTCCATTTTCAATGGAAAAACCATGGTTATGAATTAGTATTCCAATGGTCCAATGGTTATATATAATAAACTAACCATGGTTAATTAACCTATTGACCTAAAACGCCTTTTTCATTTGATCCAAACTAAAACTTACCGATCGGCGCACCAAGAAGATCGACACACTCCACCGGCCTCGGCCCAGGAATGCTGGTTTTTCCCATGGCACCTCGGTGGACAGGTCACTGCATAGCTCTTGAAACAAAGATGGGGATAGGAGTACCTCTGGAATACATATATACATGATATATATAATATATATATATAGATACACGTATACATATACATATACATATATATATACATACATATTTATATGTATATATATATATTATACTGCAGTATACCTATGATTTAATGTTAGAGCAATGAGATCAACGCTGCACCTGAGCGGTGGCGAGACTAGCCAACTTGTTTGTTCAAGTCCCAGAAATAATCGTCGTCTTCGCCGAGCTTATTTTCTAGGTCAATCTTGTATGGGTAGAAACTAATCCATGGTTGGTGGTTCGGAACATTTGAATTATGTTTCCATATATTGGGAATAATCATCCCAACTGACTATATTTTTCAGAGGGATTGAAACAACCAACCAGATCCTTTAGTCTTGGATGGTATCAATGGGATGATCTACGTTCACCAGCTAAGAATTTACCATTTTTTGCAGGGTATCTAAGATTGGTTGGACTCTAGCTCTACGTCCATTGATGTCTGGACATGGACGCCATCGACCAAGAAGAACAATTTCCCCCAGAGGCAAGAATGCTGATGTATGGAATGCTGTCAATGTACCGCCTACTCAGTACCTGTCGCGACCTCCGCCGTGGCTTACAGCTTGCCAGCACTGGAGTAACTCGACTCCATCCTGATGAAGCTGAAGGCTTCCGCAACCGGTACTCTATCCTTGAACAGCAGTTACTGTCGGCTGAAGCCACTGCACGAGACAGAACCACACCGGCAGTTCGAGGAGTGTGGGTCAAGGATTTGTACCTAGTGGTACTCACAAGGCCTGGTTACGGATGCCTCAGGCGTCGCAGTTAAAGTCACGGCTTGGCAACTTCGCATTGCTATCAGGACTGTCTATGTACCTGCAGTGTTTTCGGGGTCTCGACGACATCACACTGCCGGTGTCGTTGAATTCCTCTTCATACTCCTACGCATAGCCCCTCCATTCAATGGGAGATCTCCAGGATCCTAAAATGGAGGTACGTAAACGTACCATTTTTTTGGACATATGAATTGTGGGGATATCCCTGAAATTTCGGCCTCAAAAATAGGCCTTATATTAATGGTACTCGCACCTCCAATCTTCATCGGTTCCTGTTGCATGGCCATTGATCCAATGATGTTGATGTCCTCCCTTTACGTTCTACAAACCAGGCGACCAAAGGATACCACACCGTGTAGTTCCCACGAGACGGTGGTGCCGCAGTTCGTTAGCTCGCTAAGTTGGTGGGTGCAAATAAGTCCAATTTCACGTTTGGGTTGATGAATGGGGGTTATATCTATAGTATTCATGGGGATTATAATGGTTTATAAACCAACAAACATCACTATGGGGGCACCACCTTGCAGTCCAAATATTGACCTGGATTTGCCGAAGGTAACGTTGATGTTTCGGGAAATCCGTTCCTGGAATGGCCATCCTGAAAACTAACAGTTTGATGTGGAAAAGCGACCATTTTCTAGATCATTCTCCTTGGGAAATCATAGGTTTTCCAAATCTATCACTGGTTGGTGGTGACTGGAACATTTGAATTATGTTTCCATATATTGGGAGTTTCATCATCCCAACTGACGAGTTGTCCATCATTTTTCAGAGGGTAGGGATACCACCAACCAGTTATAGTTTATCCAATAACTATGGTTTTCCAATAAACATTATTAACCATCATTAAATCACCATTAAGTCAAGATATTGTCTATTATTGAAACCACCAACCAGTAATGGTTATGTCGTTGTTTAAAAAAACCTTTCGTTGCCATCGACAAAGCCCAAGTTTCACTGGTGATCAACTTTGGTCCAAAGAGTACACCAGGATCACTCCACATAAAGTGAAAAGTCACCAAACTTATAAGCCATTTGTCAAGCCATTTATAAGTGGCATATAGTGATATGATAGTGGTTTATGGTGGCTTATCACATCTATAAGTGCTTAGCCACCAAACTTCTTATCCCATTTACAGATGTGATGAGCCATTTATAGATGTGATAAGCCACTTGTGGGACTTTTTTTCTCTACCCTCTGGTAATTTGTTACATAGCGAACTGGAAAATGGCCCATCGAAATAGTTGGTTTAGCTATGAAAGATGGTGATTTTCCATAGTTTTCTGTATGTTTACCAGGCCGGGTAACCAAGGTTATGTTCACCAGTTTTCAGAGGACCCTGGGATGATCCTCCAAGTATTCGAGGTTTGGGCTATCTGTTGCTGGTTCGCTCTCTTTTGCCGCTTGGCAGCGACCCGGTGACCCCCCAAAAAACACCTGCAAATTGGTTACCCAAATTGGGTGTCTGAAGGAGTTACTTTCCATACTTTCCAATTGCAAATTGGATTGTCAAAAACTGGATATACTGGGGATAATCCCAAATTATTCCTCAAATTATTCCACAAATATCCCCAGTATATCCCCTTGGTTTTGAAGCTATGGTTTCTTGGGATTCTTCCTAGAGAAAAATGGAATTTTGTTGAGGATATGGGAGATTTAATGAATGAATCTTGGTGTTTCAAACAAATACAAGGTGGTGCCCCCCAAGTTATAAGTTAGTTTCTAATCCCATTAACTATAAATAAACATAGACCCTGAAAATCACCAATTTTCAATGGAAACTAGTCTTCCAACCCCGATGACTGCCAGGGTCGAGCTGTTAATTTACCAGAGGGTATGTCTGAATATTTACCATCTGGTAATTAGTTTCATAGCGAACTGGAAAATGGCCCATTTAGTTCGTGGATTTACCCAGCTATAAAATGGTGATTTTCCATAAGTTTACCAGAGGGTAAAATGAATAGAAACTGAATCAAATGTGTTAATCCAATGTGTTAGAGGGGTAGGTCATGGTAGGTCAACCACCAAGCAGTTTAGAGTGTTTCTTTTGTTCAGCAATGGATTCATGTTTTTCTCTAAAAAGGCCACCTGGTACTGATTCTAAAAAGAGGGGCCCCTTGTTTTGGAAGCAAAAAAATTGCCATTTTGGAACCCTAAATACTAGGTCAATCTTAGATGGATACTTTAATCCTTTAGTCTTTTGGTAATAATGGGAATATCTATGTTCACCAGCAAAGAATTTATTTTTGTTGCAGGGTATCTAAGATTGGCAATGATATTTGGCCATTTTGGAAGCCTATTTACGTAAAAACATGTTGTGAGTAGATTTCCTAAGAACCAGCCAAAGCTTCAATTTGTATGTTCAAGGCCTTTTAAAAAGGGGCTGATGTCTACAACTCCAACCCGGGTTGTTTGATTCTTTAGGCACTATTCCATGTGCCTGCAGGTGAGGGTTCCTATTCTTTAGCGATTTTGTTTTGTGCCACAGGGCGTCCCACTAAAGAATCCAGACACCCGGGTCAGGGACCGAATACAAAGGGGGATGATAAATGATGGTTAGTAATTTCAGGGAATGGTCCGAGAACATTGTTATCCGTTTCCGGCTTACAGAGTCCATTTGCCCAGAATTTTAAAGACCTTGATAAACAGAAGCCATTGTTTTGTCAGCTGCTCAAAGAGACGTGTCCACTTGATTGCTTGCCCTTATCTTCCCATGAGTTGGTACAGTGCTGATTTTTGGTTGGTGAAATCATGATGAATTCCACATGTTTCAGTTCAACCTCTTCCATTTGCCTGCATATGGAGGTTTCCTAAGTCATGGGGGTACCCTAATATCTGCACGATTTATAATGGAAAAACCCTATAAAAATGGATGATTTGGGGGTACCCCCATTTCAGGAAACTCCCATATATGAGTAAATCCTGAACAGCTCCTGTTGGTGGAGTGCCATTGCTTTATGGTTTCATAATGGATATCCATTTCCTGAGTCCAAGTGAACACACGTTAAAATACCATGTTTGTCGATCTCTTAATGGCCACGTCTGATTTGGTCAAATCCTCAGCAAGTGTCCATGAACTTTGTTTAGAAAATGTTATAAACACATTTTTGGTTGATAGATTACCCTCTGGTAAACTAACATAGCTATGGAAAATCACTATTTCTAATGGGTAAATCCACTATAAATAGCAATTTTCAATAGCTATGTTAGTTTACCAGAGGGTAAGACTAAGACTTAAATGTGTCATGAGTCAGCGTCAATCCTTGATGATACTTCAATCAAGGTTGTCACGCAGCGGTGACAGTGGGACTCATAAATTTCGAGCTCTGAAGAGGCAGAGGCCGCTGGAGAAAACATCGAGCTGGTAGCTTTGGTCTGAGAACTTTTCCATTTTGAGCTCTTTTTCAATCCTCACCGTGTGGGTTCTCTTTGGCTCCGCCATGTGTTGCTATTGGGCTCCAGTTGGTATTTCTCAATCACGGTGCACAATCTGAACAAGAGACTCAAGCTGACGCCAATGAAACATCCAATGACGCCCCTCTTGCCGCTCGTTCACCAAGTCCGGCCCCCCACTTCCTCCTGATGATTCATCGCTGTGCTCGGACCTCAAGTACGTTCGCGATTTGTCTTCTTTGGCCTCTCTTCCGCAGATTTTGCGGTTGACACGTCGCAGATTTCCACGGAAATCACTTCGCACTGCGGCAGCACTGAGCTTGAGGTTGCCTATATTACGAAAGTGAAAGCACCCACACCGTTTGTTAACTTTTTGCTGATAGGTACCTCTGGTAAACTAACACAACTATAGAAAATCAAAATTTTTGTTGGGTAAATAAACTATAAATGGCAATGTTCACTAGTTATGTTACAAATTACCATAGGGTAAATCCCATTACATCCCATGGAAAATCACCATTAAATCACCATAAATCACCATGAAAATATCCATATGTTCAATAGCAAATGACCAGTAACGGGTAACGGGTGCACACTCAGACCTTTTGTGAACATCCTGCCGCGAACGAAGCTAGGCCCACTGGTGGCTCCTTTGTCAGAGCTCTTCATGGGTCAGAGCGAGGCGGCTAGTGAAATCTTTGCTGATTAGTTTAAGCCCCACGAAAACATTAGTGCTTTTATCTACCATAAACTATGTTTATGTGTATATGACCATTAGTTACTGTACGTATATTAATGTATATATATATACCCTATGCTTCCTCGACCATATCTGGTATAGCCTCGAACATACTGGGAATGCTCGAACATACCGGGTTTCGCTCGAACATACCAGGATAACACCTCGGACATACCAGGAAGCCACGAACGACTATACCGGGAGTGGCCTAAGGGTTATACCAGGATATAGCAGGATAGTGGCCCAAGGAATAGCAATAGGATATGCTAAGACCCCTTTGGATTGCCCACAAATGCCCAGCAGAAGAAAAAACGATGTAGATTTTTTTCTTGGAAACGAGCATGCGCTCGGGAGTTTGAATCAGGATATCAGAAAGATTCAGAGAATTTCAGCAAGAAAAAAAATGACATGTTGAAAGCACAGGGAGCCGAGGACAACCCGAGGACAACTCGTGGAACGCCCATGCTGGGACGTGGAACGCCTATACTGGGACGTGGAACGCCTATAGTGGGACGTGGAACGCCTATACCGGGACATGGATTCGGGGATCACAAAAAAATCTGAAATCGTTTTTGTTTTTTTTTTGATGGCTGTTTGTTTTGACTTTTGGCGGTTTGTTTGTGCCCAGCTTCAATGAGCAAACACGAGGTCGGGTTCGCGCACACAAATGAAATAGCTTGCAAAAAACAATCTAGATTGCGCAGGGGATGGTTCACAGACTATACGTATGGACTCAAGGGGCTTAGCGCCTATACCGGGAAATCATGAACGCCTATACAGGGATTTCATGAAAGCCTATACTGGGAAAACTGCTCGCCTATAACAGGAAAACATCCTGGTATAGCCTCCAAAACCCCGGTATAGGCTAGCACGTAACGACTATACCAGATATGTCCTTTGGAAGCATAGGGTATATAATGAGCTAAGTATAGCTAAGTTGGTTTTTGATTTTATATTGCCTTTGTCATAGGTATAGGAATAGTCGTGGTTGCGGTTATGTTTGTACGAGGTGGTGCTCCCCCATCTACGGTGGTCTTACCAGCAAGATATATGGAATTAGCCATCAAAGATATGGCTTGAAAGCTTGGTGATGGATAGTACTAAGGCACCTAGGTCAATCAACTGGATGGGTAGAAACTCATCCGAACTAGTCTTGGATGGTATCAATGGGATTATGTACTAACATAGCCCAGTTACTAGCCACTAGGTTAATCTTAGATGGGTAGAAACTAATCCGTTAGTCTTTTGGTATCACTGGAATTATCTACGTTCACCAGCTAAGAATTTGTCATTTCTTGCAGGGTATCTAAGATTGGCACTGAGTAGTGCAATGTAATCTTTACTTCTCAGCCCAATAGTCAATGGTTAGTTGGGATAGATGGGGGAATAGAAGGAGGATTTGCTCTGAATACCCTCTGGTAAACGTTTACATAATTATGGAACATCACCATTTTTCATGGGAAAACTCACTATTTCTATGGCCATTTTCACTAGCTATTTTGACATAACCAGAGGATATACGGAAGAACTGAAAAATTGGGGATGAATGGCGAACCATAAGTACTGGCAAGGTGAGGCCCACTGGCTTTCCGTCAGTTGATGGATAATACAACCATGATTTATGGTAGATATACCATCTGGTTATTTAACATAGCCATGGAAAATCCCTTATAAATGGAGGTTTATAGCTGGGAAAATCATCTATAAATGGGCCATTTTTCACGGCTATGTTAAATAACCAGAGGGTAACTATAACTGGCTGGTGGTTTGGAACATGTTTTATTTTCCATAATATATGGGATAATCCATCCCATTGACTAATATTTTGCAAGATGGTTCAAACCACCAACCAGATAATATAGTTGACAAATTGTACAGGCCTAAAAACTTTTGTTTTCAGGGCACCACATGGTATTTGGTAGATCATGGACAAACATGCAATGTTATATCTTTGGATGTACCCTTTGGTAATTTAACATAGCTATTGAACATACCCCACTTAGTTCGTTGATTTACCCATCAAAAATTGTGATTTTCTATGGTTATGTTAGTTTACCAGAGGGTACCTATCAAAAAAAAAGTTGACAAATGGTGTTGACTTATGACACATTAGTCTTAATCTATCAACCAAAAATGTGTTTATAACATGTTCTATACAAAGTTAATGGACACTTGGCTTAGTGCTGCACTTGCTGTGACAACTGTGACATGTTGCTGCGACACCTGTAGCTTCACGGCATGCTTCGTGCGCTATGCAGTTTAGAATTTTTGGTGCATTGTTGCGGATGTGGTGCAACTCACACTTTAAATATCTTTCAATTCGATACAACCTGGAGTTTTGTGTGGAATGTTGCATGCAATCTATCTATCAATCTATCAATCTATCTATCTATCTATCCATCTATCAATCTATCTATCTATTACTACTACAACATTTGGGTGTGAAACGGATGTAGATAAGCGGGGGGATCAGCCACCAAGTCTTGTGGCACCAAGAGAATCGTCACCCAACAATGCTACAGGATGGGGCCTTGAGTCGAGCGATAGCATGAACCGAAACGCCGTAGAAAAGTGGCTGAAAAAACGATGGTTTATGGTAGATATAACATGATATTTCACGAACTATAGTATTCATAGGGATGTTTTCATAGTTTTTAAACCAACTTATCACCATATTTCCATGATATCCCCATTAACAATGGGATTTCCATGATGTCATGGTTTGTTTCAACCAACGTTCACATCACGTTTGGGGGCCGTACCGTCGTGTACGGCGATTGGCGATTTCCTACTTATCTAGGTCAATCAACTGGATGATTAATGGGATGATTCATGGATGGTTAATGGATATTTCATGGATGGTTTACTAGGTCAATCAACTGGATGGGTAGAAACTCATCCGAACCAGTCTTGGATGGTATGGGATTATCTACGTTCACCAGCTAAGAATTTGTCATTTCTTGCAGGGTATTGGGCAGATTGGCCATGTAATGAACAAATGTTGTATATCAAAGGCGAGCAAAGTTTACAAGTGTTTTTCGGGGCTTTGATGTCAGAAGTTTCATGGAAAAAAACATGCGGAATTTTTTCGCCAGGCTTATGCGATCTACATCTTCTTGGTGATCATGTATATGAATCTTGGTGAAAAATCACATGGGTCCGTGGGTCAACCGTTGTTGACATGTTAAATGGAGGTGTCCAATTTCATGGGGGACCACAAAATGGATGGTTTATAATGGAACCCCTAGCTAACCCACTTACTAAGTTCAATGGATTGGCTTGTTTGGGAAAATCTTAACCGGAAACCAGAATTGTTGTTTCCCATCGAAAAAAAGGGGCTTTCCTGTAATGTTTCCCTTAAACCAATCCATTGTCATGGGTCCGTGGGTCAACCTTTGTTAAATATCTTCGTACTTTTTTATCGTTTGCCTGGTTGGTGGTTTCAATCATTTTTTATTTTCCATAATATATTGGATAATCCTTCCCATTGACTTTCATATTTTTCAGAGGGGTAGGTATACCACCAACCAGTTTGCAATCAATGCTAATTAGTTTGTTTCAATGGTAATTTGTGGGGATATTCCCTTACATGGCCCAAAAGATAGGCCTTATACATGGTAGGTACCTCCAAGTTTCATCGGTTCCTGTTGCATGACCATTGATTCAATCCAATCTTGACCTAGAAACTGGTTCAAATGCCATTTCTCATCACCATATTCCATGATATTCCCATGAAATAACCAGTGATAATCTTCCATGGGTTTTCCCAGGATATAGCAGGAGCTGATTGTTTGGCAGGTAGGATTCACCATGGGTGAGATATCAACAGCCCAACCGGGAAGTCGATCAATGCTGTGGAGGGGATTGACGACTTTGTATGAATTGATGGAGAGAGTCACAAAACAAGTCGTCACAAAACACAATATAACAAAAACCATAGGAAAACCATAGGAAAATGGTGATTTCATGGGATTTATAGCTGATTTATGATAGCTAAGTTGGTTAATAAGTCCAATTTCACTATGGTTCATGGTAGATATAACTATAGTTAATGGGGTTTATAAACCAACTTATAACTGGGGGGCACCCACATCGTAGGGATTTTTTAACGGTGATATTTCATGAAATAGTGAGCCAATATAATATGTGCGTGTGTGTTTGTCTCTGCAAATATGGTATCCACTTCCGTAATCAACACGTGGCAATGGAAAATCTTCATGTATAGATAATGTTCAAAAACCTCCAGTTATTACCGGAGGGTAACCCCAAAGTGGCCAATTCAATGGGGATTTTATGGGATTTTTATTCGGATAGATCATGAACATGTGGCAACTGGGCCGCGGGAACCATCAGAGGGATTGTCATCCAAGTTTCCTGGGACGATTGGGACGATTTGTCATGTACATAAGGTTGAACAAAACCAAAAAAAAAACACCCATCCGTCAGTTGCTGAAACCTCAGTGACTTCCACCTTAAAAAAAAGATGTGGATCATCATCCAATACATTTTTCTGCTCATTTGCTGGCATCAAAGGTCTCGCAATCCTGCATCTAACGCACATTCTTTACCCTCCAGAAAATTAACATAGACCCTGCCAGATAGGGGTTGGAAGATTAGTTTCCATTAAAAAATGGTTATTTTCAGGGTCTATGTTAATTTACAAGAGGGTAATGGGGAAAAAGTTGCCAAAAGTGGAGTGACCTCCGTCATGACAAAAAAATCTGTAATTCGGACCATACATCTATTGCAGGCCACCAACTAGCGTTTGTAAAGAAAAATGCGAGGAAGCGCCTACACAATGAGAGAGAACGCATTCTTTCGGAAGTGCGGGTGGATCATACACATACAATATATATATATAGTCTTTGGACATGAAGAGAATCATGCATGGTCAATGTTTCCGGCATCTTCCGACTGCCCTTGGCCGATGATTTGTTAAAATTGGGGTCAGCTTGGCAATATCAGCTTGAATTATCTTGAGTTGTTGTTTTTCCTGCTTTGAAGTAGTTTACCCTTAAGTCACTCAATTACTTTCTTCCTCCTTTGTGCTTTGACCCACCCTTGCCAAAACCCTTGCCACGTCCATGCTGTGACCAAGCGTTGTGGACTGATTCGCAGCAAGGGCATGAACTATGTAGAAGAACACATACATATAACTTGGTAAATTATGACAACCTCACTGCGACCTCACTATAATCATGGTTTTTATAGGGAAACCATCCCCAAATGGCCCAACATTTCAGGTTAGTGAAATATTTTAATTTACCCAGATATAACCAGCGAAAGTCGGTCATGCGTAGCATTGACTGGTTCCAGGGGCCTTGTCCCCAACGTATCCCGGACATGCGATTGGAGCCGGTGGACTTAGCCAAAAAAAGTAGGGTTACTGGGAACATGGTTATACATACCTACAGTATGTACGTTTGAGATGATGTTAGTTATAGTATGTTATTTTTATATTATATGATGTTGGTTTCTTGAAAGGGCACAAAAAAAACAACTGTTCATCACTGTCTCAATGATTTGAAGGAGTGTTTAGGCACCAAATATCTGCAATTTTCGGCCCCATTCTCAACCAATCCCACTTCAAAGGCGACTGAATCAACCGTCCCCTGCATAAATTCGGGCATGATGCCAAGTTCATAATCCACCAATCGATTCAATCGACTTGGAGGTGTCGACTTCCTAAATGGGTAGATGTTCACCAGCTAAGAATTAATACGGTGGTGTACACTTGGATGTTCACCATAAGAATGTTCACCATAACTGGCTAATACACCAGCTAAGAATGTATTAACTGTTCAAGTCGACACCAGCCAAGTCACACCACTTCCTAATCTTGGATGGTATTAATGGGAATATCTACGTTCACCAGCTAAGAATTTACTTTTTTGCAGGGTATCTGGCAGATTGGCCATGAAAGGCAGCCTTTGATTATGGCTAAGGTTGGTGTCCATCGAAGCTTGTAAGACGAAACTGGAGCAAAGTGACCCAGGACGCTGGGGACAGCAGGTTAAGATGAGCGTTGCGATCTACCCTGGTCGGTTGATGATTTAACCGTCATTTAATAAGGGTTTCAACCATTTTCAACCATTAAAATGTGGGGATAAGTGGGGATAGAAGTGATGGTTTATGGTGGCTATTTCTGTAGTTGTCTATAGTTATATATACATAATTCGATGTCAAAAAAAATATATATATATATTAATGGAAACTATACACCAACAGACGTACCTAGTTCAGCAGTGGCTGCGATCTACCCGGTTGGTTGATGAGGACGGTTCGAAGATTTGACTAACCATTACCTTCTGGTAAACGTTTACATAACGAACTGGAAAATCTCCATTTCAAGTAGGTAAATCAACTATAAGATGGCCATTTTCAATAGCTATGTTAAATTACCAGAGGGTATATAAATTGCTCAGCTTCTATAGTTTTTGTTGGGGTTTTATGTGCACATCGAACATCGATTTCGAGGGTATGAAACAGTTTTTTCCAGGGACGACTTTTGGGTGCACTGAGATGGGATTGTTTGAAGGGTACGGCTGGTGGATGATCCCACAAATTTTCAGTAAGTGGGTTAGTTCACCCCAGTAAAATTTGCATGGTATACGGTATAAGTAGAGTTACCCTCTGGTAAACGTTTACAGTTTGCTATTAAAAATGGCCCAGTCGAATAGTGGATATACCCACTAATAGCATGGTGATTTTCTATAGCTATGTAACAGTTTACCACCTATTTCACCTATTTCACTGTGGTTATAAGCCACTTACTTTATTCGTGAGATGATCCACTCAGTAACTTACTTAGCAAGGTGGCTAGAGCATGGTATCACTGGTGAATGCTAGCTAGCTGGTTGGTGGTTTCAAACATGAATTTTATGTTCCATTTCATATATGGGATGTCATCCGAAACCCATTGACTTGAACTCCATCATTTTTCAAGATGGTTAAAACATGTTATTGCACCACCAACCAGCTAGGTGTTGCTGCTTTTTGTAGCTTTGCCACACGTTTGTTTGGGACCCATTCTATTTGGGGTTAAGGCAAGTCTTCATGGGTTTTTCACACTTGGTGGCCTTCGCGCCTTCGCACGATGCTGGTACAGCGAGCTGAATCTTCTGCCGGTGATTTCACAGAGAAATCCCATGAAAAATGTGAGTTTTGGCCACAGGATGGGGCCCTCCAGTTATAAGTTGGTTTATAACCCCATTTAAATATAGTTATAAGTACCATACACTATGGTTATTATAGTTATAAACCAACTTAGCTAACTATGGGGCCCCATCCTGCAAGGATCAGACGAATTCAAAGGGTCAAACGTCTCATTTTTTGGTTAGCTCGTTGCTTGGAGCTCTGCGACGTTTCTGGCCCAGCGCCTTGGATGTAGGAGGTTAAAAAATCCATCAGCCATGTGAACAACATCCCATTTCTGTGGGGATATTCCGCAATGGTGGTAAATAACTCCAGTAACTTGGGTTTATGATGGTTTATGGTAGATATATCAAACTAGTCAATGGGGTTAATGAACTAACTTATAACTATGGGGGCACCACCTTGCATAATTTCTGTTTTTTCATCCATTTACGACACGCGGGGCCCTCACCTTGAAGTACAAACTGCCGACAATACTGAGCTTTAGCGGCTCAGAAGTCTTGAGATGTTTGACAGGAGAATTCTCTAGAACAGCCATCAAGTGTTTATACCATCAAAGAATGTGAACATTTTGTGCATCACAGGGGACAATCATCAGCATTTGGGGCAACCCACTGCTGTTTGTTTGTTGATTGATTCTATGTTTGCGATGTTGATGCGAAAATAGATAGGAACCTCGCTGGCCCATTGTTTGCGTGGTAAGGGTAGCAAATCTAAGTTAGAACAGATGGGTAAGCCGACTGGCGAACGGTTCTTTCGAACCACATCACTAAAGTAACTCTGAACTACAGGAAAGCTCAACGTGTGGCTATCCGCTTCTTTATTTCGTACAGGATATACATCAGCTTGTTCATCACCATGACGACTGGGACCATGCTATGGTCATAGGATACCTCGGCCACTTCATTCAGTTCCCCTTCATGAATTCCCAGATGTGTCCTTCGTGAAGCAATCCAGACTGCCAGATCCTTCGAGAACTCACCATTACGCAACAAATAGCCATTTGAACCATGAAAAATACCATAGTTGATGGATGTTGATGGGTTATGAAATGATAAATGGGGATTACAATAGACCATAATAGGGATAACTATTAACATTATTAACCAACCAGCATCATGGGATGGAACAACGGGGTATTTTTCATGGTTCATTTAAATTTATTTGATTCATTTTCCCGAGCTTTAGAATCCTGATGTGACTGCCAGCAGGTTTCTGTTCAAGCGGTGATACGTACCCTCTGGTAAACTAACATAGCTATTGAAAATTGCAATTTATAGTGGATTTACCCATTAAAAATAGTGATTTACCATAGCTATGTTAGTTTACCAGAGGGTATCCAAGATTGTGTCTTGAGTCTTGCCTAAATCAGTTTCAATCCTGGCCTTTGTTGCTATGAAAAATCTCCAAGTTGGTTCATTATAAATCATGTTACAAGGTGGTACCCCCCAGTTATAAGTTGGTTTATAATCCCCATTAACTATAGATATAACTAACATGATATAACCCCCTAATCAACCCTAGTTATTGGACTTATAAACCAAGTTATTACATCTCCAAGTTGGTTCATTATACCCTCTGGCAATGTAACATAGCTATTGGAAATAGCCATTTAGTTCGTTAATTTACCTATGAAAAATGTTGATTTTCCATAGTTATTCAACAGTTTACCAGAGGGTGAATCGGTTCATCATGCGGTTTCAATATTTTCCATGTTACATTTTAAACCATGTTACCCTCTGGTTATTTAACATAGCCATGGAAAATGGCCCATTTATAGATGATGTTCCCAGCTAGATACCTTCATTTATGAGGGATTTTCCATATATTTATCCATATATGTGGAATATTTTTCCATATAGTGGGAATAATAATCCCAACTGACTTTCATATTTTTCAGAGGGGTAGGTCAACACCAATCAGTAAATTATGTAAAACATATTCTCCTAACCATCTTGCGGTTCATGTTACAGTCGCGCGCCGTTCAGATCGCGGGCCAGGCCAGACATCCCTGCGATCAGAGATGGAAAATATGGGCCAAACCATCATGGACGCAGGGGAACCTGGGAGTCAATCTTACCATGGGAAAACCATGGGAAAACCGTGATTATCACTGGTTATTTCATGGGAATATCATGGAATATGGTGATG
Organism: Cladocopium goreaui; assembly: GCA_947184155.2. NCBI lineage: Eukaryota > Dinophyceae > Suessiales > Symbiodiniaceae > Cladocopium > Cladocopium goreaui. Next base: position 1,444,679 of record CAMXCT020000335.1, read on the forward strand.
AGAAATGGCATTTCAACCAGTTTCTAGGTCAATCAACTGGATGGGTAGAAACTAATCCGAACTAGTCTTGGATGGTATTAATGGGAATATCTAGGTTCACCAGCTAATAATTTGCCATTTTTTGCAGGGTATCTGGCAGGTTGGCAATGGGACCAAGAGATGTTTGGGAAATGTTTGGGATGTTTAAACCTTTGATAAACTAACATAGCTATGACAGTTCGAAAATCATTGGAAATCAATAGTTTTGATAATTAGGTAAATCAACGAACAATTTGCAATTTTCTACATCACTCTCTTAAATGACCCAACAGGGTAGCCCTGATATATTGGGAAGAATACCACCTAAAATGACCGTATTTTTTGACGGGTTGGGGATGCTTCCCTGAAGGCTGGGCCCAGCTGAAGAATTTTTGAATCATTTGTCTATGGTTGTCTTTATTAAAAAAGCAAAGATTTCAGCTACCAAGAATATGGGAATACAATTCTAATGCATGATGCTTGGTTGATGGTGGTTTAACCGCAAATTATTGCGTAAATCTTGGTGAAGGGGACTTTTGCTTATTTGTCATTCATAAGCATATTTGCATTTATATATTTGTATATATGTACCTGACCAGCTTGTTTCTTTTTTTCGGGGTATCTCACATGTGCGAAGCATTTTTTTCGGCTATAAGTAGGGTGAACTAACACCCAACTAGAAACCATGCAGTCTATCCAACATTAACCATGAAGGAAGAGGCAAGACTGGGTCTACTGGGTCGACGCACTGGTGGTTGGATTAGGGGTTACGCTTCTATCAAACATGGCGGGCCCAGCGGGAATTATCACATTACCATTCGATTCTTGAACTTGTTTTTCTTAGGGGTTCCAGGGGTTCCAGACCACTGAATTCTCAAAGCAGGTGAAAGTTGAGCGTGTGCGAAGCGGGCTCACTGTTACCCTGTTCATACCAAGATTGTGGCCATAGCTCCGAGGAGCTGCTGAAAACAGCACTCAGATGTTGGAGCGCACCTATGCACCTAGAAAGGAACAGGACCTCTCTGTGAAATCGAAATGGCACATAAATATGTATAAATCGCACCACAAGACAACCTTGCAAGGCTGTCAACACCAGACCGAAGTGGTCGCGAGTAATTAAAGAACATTGATGGGAGTTTTTTCACTGGAATGTGCTTTGGCAATCGAGCGTGGCAATGGAAATTACCACCACTTATAGATGCCTTTTTTTTAAAGTTTTGCCATGGTTTGACTCCCAGAGCATATCTCATTACAGTGGATGACTGTATCCGTAAGCGTGTGGTTTGTCTCCATGTTTGCTAGTCGACTGGAAAAATGATCCAATGATTACTTAAGTATCCCCATGATATCCGACAATATTGTAGGATTTTGAAGTTTGTTGATCAATTGTTTTGTGATACTGCTCTTCAAAATGGTGCCCCCTAGACAGCTAAGTTGGTAGTTTTGAACTCCAACAACTATGATTTATGACACTGGTACCTATAAACTATCTGGTTGGTGGTTTCAAACATTTTTATTTTCCATAATATATGGGATGTCGTCCTTCCCATTGACTAATATTTTTTCAGAGGGGTAGGTCAACCACCAACCAGCTATAGTTATAGCTAAATTGATAGTTTTGAACTCCAACAACTATGACACTGGCACCGGTACCTATCATCTATAAACTATAGTTGATGGAGGGTATAAACCAACTTTGGCACCGGGGAAATGCGACTTTGCAGTTGAAACCCCTTTGGCCGCATTCTGCTGGTGCTTGAGGCGGTTCACGACTATGGACCTCAAAAGTATTTTGCGGCGCCTGGGCTCATGATGTGCTGTGGATCTGATCCGACTGGGTTTTTGACGGTGGGTTACCCTCTGGTAAACTGTTACATAACCATGGAAAATCACCATGTTTAATGGGAAAACTCCCTATTTCTATGGCCATGTTCAATAGCAAACTGTTAGTTTACCAGAGGGTAACCATGAAACCATGGTATAAACTTCAATATATGGAAGAATGGTTCCCAACGGCAAATCTGTTGGGTTTCAATCTCTGGTGCCGGGGACTGGTGACACAAAAAAATGCATGCCCCGAAAAACCGGAACAGTCCTGGAACCTTGCTGGAATCTTTCGCTGTTGGGTTGCAAATCTGGGCAAATGGAAATTATTGTTGTATGTATATCAAGAACCACCAACAATATAATTGAAGATTCAGCAACCACTTATGGTGAGGTGCCCCAAACATGATGTTTGTTGATTGAGTTCCACACAATTAAGTATAGATAGGTCTACAATAAACACAAACGTGAGCTTGGAGTTAATTAGAAGCCAACTTAGAGAACCAATTGAGGCAGCACCTTGTGTGATATTGTATGATCTTTGGCTTGGAGGGATTTTGGTTTCCGCTGTGGCGCTTCCTAGAGGGCCTAACAAAGATGATACTGATAGGACCTTTCTTCTCAGAATAGGTTTTACCATTCTTATCCGACATCTATTTTTTGACGGCATATGGAAACCAGAACGATAGAAAGGTAATTCACCACCAGTTTAGTAGGATTTCATGTTTTTTTTGTCCGGGTCCGTATACTATATCTTAGTCTACTTGGTGGTTCATCCCACTTAGTAAATGGGTTATAACCCCAGTTATAAGTGGACTAACCCTACTTATCCCACTTAAAACCAGGGTTATAACCCACTTGCTAAGTGGGATGAGCCACCAAGTACATATTTAATATCTATCTTGGATTGTTTGGCCGTTTTGGGCCTGGTTGGGGAACCTTGAGAAGGCTGCGGTGGGTCGCTGAATGGCAATTCGAACGACAAAATGATGACCAAGCAATTGATTTGGAGATACAAAGGGGGGGCCCTTGATAGCAAATGTTTTTTGAATAACTCCAACAGCTTTTGGTTTATGATACTTATATATGGGTTGCGCGCAAAAAGGGCGGTTAGGGTTTTAGTCTTCAGGAGGTCGAAAATGTTTTTTTTGTTTTTTTAGTCTATCGTACAAGGCGGGCCCCAGCCTGAATGACGTTATTCACCAGTTTAGTACAAGTTTAGTACTACTAGTACTACTAGTACAACTAGTACAAATAGTACTACTAGTACTACTAGTACTACTACTTCTACTAGTACTACTAGTACTACAAATACTACTCGTACTATTCGTACTACTTTTACTACTAGTACTACTCGTACTACTCGTACTACTTTTACTACTAGTACTGCTAGTACTGCTAGTACTACTAGTACTACTACTTTTACTAATACTACTAGAACTACTAGTACTACTAGTACTACTACTACTACTAGTACTACTACTACTACTACGACTACTACTACTACTACTACTACTAGTGCTACTAGTGCTACTAGTGCTACTAGTGCTTCTAGTGCTTCTAGTGCTACTACTACTACTACTACTAACTACTAACTACTAACTACTAACTACCCACTACTCACTACTAACTACTAACTACTAACTACTACTACTAACTACTACTACTACTACCACCACTACTACCACTACTACTACTACTACTACTACTACTACTCCTGCTGCTACTACTACGACTACTACTACTACTACTAGTAGCACTAGTACTAGTATTTCGGGTACAAGTAATGATATTACTTTGACGATCGCTAAAATTGTTCCTAGTTTGACAGCCCGTGCTGATTTTTTTGAAGTTGAAGAAGACTCCGGGAAAGGTCAGAAACAGGTCGGAAACAGGTCAGAAACACCAAAAAGGCAGCACTTGCCTAGCATCCATCCATCCATCCACCTCAGCTCTTATCATTGCTACTTCTACTATTGCTGTTACTACTACTACTACTACTACTACTACTACTACTACTACTCCTACTACTACTACTACTACTAGTACTACTACTAGTGCTACTACTACTACTGCTGCTACTACTACTACTACTCCTGCTACTACTACTACTACTAGTAGTAGCACTAGTACTAGTATTTCGGGTACTAGTAATGATATTACTTCGACGATCACTAAAATTGTTCCTAGTTTGACTGCCCGTGCTGATTTTTTTGAAGTTGAAGAAGGCTCCGGGAAAGGTCAGAAACAGGTCAGAAACAGGTCAGAAACAGGTCAGAAACACCAAAAGGCAGCACTTGCCTAGCATCCATCCATCCATCCACCTCATCTCTTATCATTGCTACTTCTACTTCTACTAGTACTACTACTACTACTACAACTACTACTACTACTACAACAACAACTACTACTACTACTACTACCACTACTCCTCCCACATCTGCTACTGCTGCTACTGCTGCTACTGCTGCTACTACTACAACTACAACAACAATAACAAGAACAACAACAACAACCACTACTACTACTACAACTACTACTACTACTACTGCTGCTGCTACTACTACTGCTACTACTAGTACTAGTACTAGTAGCACTAGTGCTAGTATTTCGAGTACTAGTAATCATTCTACTTTGACTATTACTAACCGTGTTTCTCGTTTGGCTGCCTGTGCATATTTTTTTGAAGTTGAAGAAGACTCCGGGAAAGGTCAGAAACAGGTCAGAAACACCAAAAAGGCAGCACTTGCCTAGCATCCATCCATCCATCCACCTCATCTCTCATCATTGCTACTTCTACTTCTACTATTACTATTACTACTAACCTGAATGTCCTTCTGACCTGAAAACATCTGCGCGGATTCCGCGCGCGCGGAATCCGCGCGGCCATGTCAATTATTGGCATGGTTCTGGTCTCAATCGTAAACGCATATAATATATTTATCTATATTGTAAATCTGATCAAGTCCGTATCTTATCTTCAAGAGGATGCTTGCAAAAAAACGAATGTAAATGGTTGGATGCTAGGCAAGTGCTGCCTTTTTGGTGTTTCTGACCTGTTTCTGACCTTTCCCGGAGTCTTCTTCAACTTCAAAAAAATCAGCACGGGCAGCCAAACGAGAAACACTGTTAGTAATAGTCAAAGTAATATCATTACTGGTACCCGAAATACTAGTACTAGTGCTACTAGTAGTAGTAGTAGTAGTAGTAGCAGTAGTAGTAGTAGTAGTAGCAGCAGGAGTAGTAGTAGTAGTAGCAGCAGCAGCAGCAGTAGTAGTAGTAATAGTAGTAGTAGTAGTAAGTGGAAGTAGTAGTAGTAGTAGTAGTAGTAGTTGTAGTTGTAGTAGTAGTTGTAGTAGTAGTAGTAGTTAGTAGTAGTAGTTAGTAGTGAGTAGTTAGTAGTTAGTAGTTCGTAGTAGTAGTAGTAGTAGTAGCAGTAGTAGTAGTAGTAGAAGTAGTAGAAGTAGTAGAAGTAGTAGAAGTAGTAGAAATAGTAGAAATAGTAGAAGTAGTAGAAGTAGTAGAAGTAGTAGAAGTAGTAGAAGTAGCAATAGTAGCAATAGTAATAGTAGAAGTAGAAGTAGCAATGATAAGAGATGGATGCTAGGCAAGTGCTGCCTTTTTGGTGTTTCTGACCTGTATCTGACCCGTTTCTGACCTTTCCTGGATTCTTCTTCAACTTCAAAAAAATAAGCACGGGCAGCCAAACGAGAAACACTGTTAGTAATAGTCAAAGTAAAATGATTACTAGTACTCGAAATACTAGTCAAAGGAAGTTTAGGGGGAGAAACTTCCGTGTTACGGACTTTTAGAATGTCAGGGAAAGAGTTAGTCAAAGAAAGAGTTAGTGAGGGAAAGAGTTAGTTAGGGAAAGAGTTAATTGTAACTTTTAGACTGTCAGGGAAAGAGTCAGGGAAAGAGTTAGTCAAAGGAAGAGTTCGTTAGGGACAGAGTTAATTGTAGCTTTTAGACTGTCAGGGAAAGAGTTAGTCAAAGAAAGAGTTAATTGTAACTTAAACTGTCAGGGAAAGAGTTAGTCAAAGGAAGAGTTAGTTAGGGACAGAGTTAATTGTAACTTTTAGAATGTCAGGGAAAGAGTTAGTCAAAGAAAGAGTTCGTGAGGGAAAGAGCTAGTTAGGGAAAGAGTTAATTGTAACTTTTAGACTGTCAGGGAAAGAGTTAGTCAAAGGAAGAGTTCGTTAGGGACAGAGTTAATTGTAACTTTTAGAATGTCAGGGAAAGAGTTGGTCAAAGAAAGAGTTAGTGAGGGAAAGAGTTAGTTAGGGAAAGAGGTAGTCAAAGAAAGAGTTAGTGAGGGACAGAGTTAATTGTAAATGACATCTTCAAGTTGGATTTTTGAAGGAAGTCTCGCACGAAATGCGTTTTTGAGAGATAGTAGATGCACGAAACCCTATGTTTTTCCATACAAAGTCCGTCCCCGAACCTCGATGATCTACCCCTGCGGTGCGACGGTTGCGAGACGGTCTTGTGTGTGGTCGGATCATGCTCGGATCATGGGCGGATCATTCTCGGATCGGTTCCGCATTGTAAATGTGGTTTCAACTGTGTTTCGTGCATGTGCAGTCGACAGAATTCCATTGTGATTTGCAACTGTAGGATCGTTCCTGCAATGTAAATGGGATTGCAAGTGGTGCTGGTGGATGTTGCCGATGGAATTCCATTGTGATTTGCAACTGTAGGATCGTTCCCGAAATGCAAATGGCATTGCAAGTGGTGCTGGTGGAGGAGTTGCCGATGGAGTTTTGAAGGAAGTCTCGCACGAAATGCGTTTTTGAGAGGTAGCAGATGCACGAAACCCTATGTTTTTCCATACAAAGTCCGTCCCCGAACCTCGATGATCTACCTCTGCGGTGCGACGGTTGCGAGACGGTCTCGTGTGTGGTCGGATCATGGGCGGGGCGGATCATGGGCGGATCATGGTCGGATCATGCTCGGATCGGTTCCGCATTGTAAATGGGGTTTCAACTGTTTTTCGTGCATGTGCGGTCGACAGAATTCCATTGTGATTTGCAACTGTAGGATCGTTCCCGCAATGTAAATGGGATTGCAAGTGTTGCTGGTGGATGAGTTGCCGATGGAATTCCATTGTGCTTTGCAACTGTAGGATCGTTCCCGCAGTGTAAATGGCTGTGTCAAGGTTGCTTCGTGCGGTGGCTGCATTGGTAATACTATTGTCTTTTGCAGCTGGACTTCGTAAATTGTATTGGAGTGGCTGCATGAAGGCTGCGACAGTGATTTGTCAGCAGATTTTCTCCATTTTGGCGCTAGTGATTTTCCTTCTAAAATCCTTTTAAAAAGTGCTTCAAAATCGTCTTTTTTTCGCTCTGGCGTCGAGATCCGGTTTTGGAGCTACAATTTCCGACGCCGTTGCGCGTAGTTCTATTGTGTTTTGCAACTCAGTCTCTGCAGATCGCATTGTAATGGCTGCGTCAAGGTTGCTTCGTGATGTGGCTGCATTTGCAATACTATTGTCTTTTGCAGCTGGATCTCGTAAATCGTATTGGAGTGGCTGCATGAAGGCTGCGACAGTGATTTGTCAGCAGATTTTCTCCATTTTGGCGCTAGTGATTTTCCTTCTAAAAATCCTTTTAAAAGGTGCTTCAAAATCGTCTTTTTTTCGCTCTGGCGTCGAGATCCGGTTTTGGAGCTACAATTTCCGACGCCGTTGCGCGTAGTTCTTTTGTGTTTTGCAACTCAGTCTCTGCAGATCGCATTGTAATGGCTGCGTCAAGGTTGCTTCGTGCTGTGGCTGCATTCGTAATACTATTGTCTTTTGCAGCTCGACTTCGTAAATCGTAATGGAGTGGCTGCATGAAGGCTGCCACAATGATTTGTCAGCAGATTTTTCTCCATTTTGTCGCATTAGTGTTTTTTTGTTCCACGTAGGTTTAGAGCAGTGTGAAGTGTGGGGCGTAAAGAGTGCAGTGTGAAGTGTGAAGTGTGAAGGAAGCAGTGGGAAGTGAGAAGTGTGAAGTGTGGAGTGTGAAGTGTGCAGTGTGGAGTGTGAAGTTTAAGTTTGGAGTGCGAAGAGCGCAGTGTGAAGCGTGAAGTGTGAAGTGTGAGGTTTGGAGTGTGAAGGAAGCAGTGAGAAGTGAGAAGTGTGGAGTGTGAAGTGTGAAGTGTGGAGTGTGAAGTTTGAAGTTTGGAGTGCGAAGAGCACGGTCGGGACAGGTTGTCTTTGAACTATAGGTCATTTATGTTTGGGAAACTTCCGCTGCCGGCTTGCCCGGGCCTATGTTACTAGTAGTGAGTAGTGAGTAGTTAGTAGTTAGTAGGTAGTAGGTAGTAGGTAGTAGTAGTAGTAGTAGTAGTAGTAGTAGTAGTAGTAGTAGAAGTAGTAGAAGTAGTAGAAGTAGTAATAGTAATAGTAGAAGTAGAAGTAGCAATGATAAGAGATGAGGTGGATGGATGGATGGATGCTAGGCAAGCCTTTTTGGTGTTTCTGACCTGTTTCTGACCCGTTTCTGACCTTTCCCGGAGTCTTCTTCAACTTCAAAAAAATAAGCACTGGCAGTCAAACTAGGAGCAATTTTAGGGAAAAGGCTGAGGCTATTAAGCCACCTTGATTTTTTTTTTTAAAGAGGACATGTGAGAAATGAATTCGCCAAAAGGCGGGCCCCAGGCAGAACGCGAATTTCGACCGCTTTCGGGAACCAACATTTTGCAAACACCCCATATACCTTTTGGTTTTTGATACCTATATATATATATACTTATAACGTACAGTATCCATATTTTCTTTTTAAGAAACTTGCAACTGGCCCCCATGTTGTAGCCTTTTTTCAGTGAAATCGATGTGAGGCAGTTCCAACATGTTCCAACCTCGGCTGTTTTGAGGTCAATGAAGTACCATCTGGTTATGACTAACATAGCAAACTGGAAAATCACCATTTTTAATAGCTAAACCATCTATTTCTATGGGCCATCTATACCATGGCGAACTGTAACAAATAACCAATGAAGTAATTCCAAGGTTTTCTGCCCCCGGAAACGGAATCGCGATTGGATGGTGAACAGAACTCCACTAGGATTTATGGTATATCTATATCGAGGTTTCATGAAATAGGGCTACATCGGTACATCCAAATCATCCATCATTTCATGTGGATTTTTATTATAAACCATCCATTTTGGGGTATCCCCATTTAAAAATACAAAAACCATTTAAAAATACAAAAACATATATAGTTACTATGGTTTATAAGCCAACTGATAACCGGGATGGCCCCACCTTGCAGGCTGATGAGTTTCAATTCCATTTGCCTAGTGAGTCTTAGTCATACAAAACTGGCTGGTTGGTGCTTTCAAACATGAATTTTATATGTTCCATTTCATATATGGGATGTCATCCGAAACCCATTGACGAACTCCATCATTTTTCAGAGGGATTGAAACCACCAACCAGTAATTAATGGAATCTCCCCACTCATAGATGGGATGATAGATGATTATGGGGGTATATAAAAATAGCTGGAAATGGGACCTCAAAAAACAGGTCCGTAACACAACTCACCCAGGCGGGTTATTTATAAACGAACAAACATAACTGCAGGGAACACCTTGCATGCTTCAAACACCTCAAAAAGCCTAGCCCTTTCCAGAGTCTCAAGCTACATGGCCTGTCTTCATGGCGGCATAAGGTCAAGCCCGGATTTTGCTAAACCCTGTTTGATTAATTGTGGTGGTTCCCCCAATTTTTGTGATTTTTATGGTTACCGAAATGGTACGGTACCCCCAGTAAACCTGAGTAACCACGAGTTTTCACCAGGATTTTTTTGGCACGACCCTCCATTTGGAGTAGAGTTGTTTACGAGTTGGATTCCAGTCTAATGCGAGTAAAGGAGTACAGCAAGGTCATAAACCAACCAAAGTTTCTGGATCGTTCATGGTTTATGCAGCTGATTTATAGTCAATTGGGGGATGCTTTAAGCATGCGGCACCTACAGGTGCAAGTTTCAACATCGACAGCTCCAGGGCTTGACCTTCACTCAGGGACGCTGCTTGGATAGATGCATGCACCAATGGCCTGTCTACTCTGCTGATGCACATCAGCGCATGCTACTCACCATTCATTGCCAGTGCGGAATCAGATATACCAGAGCGGCTGATTTGGCCAATCACTTGCAGGGAGCACATGCACGCCTGTGGCGTCAAGCTCAGCAGCTCACGCGAAGGTGCTTGTGCACGATGTGCACAGCAGACAGCTCAGAAATGGTCCGAAAGCAACCGCCATTTGCAATCTGGGGCCCCAAATCGATGGCTAAGTTGGTTCCTTACTGGGTTAACTAGGATTTGCTGTAGCTGCACCTATAGATAAAACATTCTGAGGGCACGCGCCTTGCACAAATAAAAACCCATCCTCCTCACCTCCAGCAGGCCCACTTTCCACTTAAAACCCGCCCAAACATATGAGAGTGGAGTTATCTACAGATAGGTGATACGTGTCTCTTTTTTCATAGGTGAATCCATACAAGGGAGTGTTTAGCGAACCGTTTCATCTAGCCTTTTGGCCATTTACCAACCAATTGATCCCTTCCCCCTCAGAAAGGAAACTTTCCAAATGAAGCGCATTTTATTGGCAGCCAATTGTTTGTGTTACTTGCTATGATCCAGGGATTGGGCCTATATCCATTGGTACCATTTCTTCATGAAATCTACCTGTTGCTATGGGGATGGACTACATCGACGTGGCTTTGTCTGAAGATTCGATGCCCTATTCCATCCATTGGTTAATCATCATTCTATCATGTTCCCTGCCATGAAACAAAAGGTGCTTGGGGGTGCATCTTAAATGGGCTCCCCCAGTTGTATAGTTATATGGAACAACCCCACTGATATGTGGGATTATCATGGATTATGTGGGTTTTGAACCACGGATCCAAAGTGGGACGCACATCCAATACTAGGTCAATCTTAGATGGATACTTTAGTCCTTTAGTCTTTTGGTATGAATGGGAATATCTACGTTCACCAGCAAAGAATTTGTCATTTTTTGCAGGGTATCTAAGGCAGATTGGCCATGAAAGGCAGCCTTTGATTATGGCTAAGGTTTATATCAATGGATTGGTTTAGGTGAAAATTTACAGGAAAACCCCATATTTAATGGTAAAAACCATGGTTTCCTGTAAATTTTCCCTTAAACCAATCCATTGATTATATGGCTATTTTGAATCACGGATCAGTGGGACGCACATCCAATAGCGCATCCCCAAGCTTCACATCCCGAGGTGCCACCCTTCGGTTGCTGCTTTAAGCCCTGCTGCTGGGAGCACCAGATCACCGCCAAGCAGTTGCTCTGGGTCTCCCGATGCTCAGCACCGAAGGGGAGGTGCATCCCAGGGTAGTTTCTAAGGCTTTTTTAATGTCACAGGCCTAGTGAGCGGTGCCCCCAAACGTGATGTGAATGTTGGTTTATAAACCCCATTAACTAGTTCGTTTTATTATATCTAACATACACCATAGTTATTGGACTTATTAACCAACTTAGCTATCGTTTGGGGGCCCCACTTTGTAGTGAGCCTAGTGCCTGTAACAGTGAGCAGAAATTACACCACAAAAATTTACACGAGGAGTTACACTGAGGATCCGTGGTTGATAATTCATATTCAAACATTTAAAACCCACCCATGTTATCCCACATGTATATATTTATATATATATATATAATACATTCCATTAATCTAAGGGAGCTTAAAAAATCTTTACGATGCATAAATGCATAACTGGTGAAACCATGGATTGGCGGTGGATGGGCGTTTTGGGGGTGTGATGGGAAATACATGGGTATACCCGTGGGTAGAAAGATGTCTACCTGGAATGACCCTGCAGCTTGCTTGCTGGTGCATTGGCAGCGCGTGCATTGTTTGCTCCTAACTCGGTGGCTGGACTCGTCTGCTTGACTTTCTCACCGCTGCTTGCGTACAAGCTGGTACAAGGTGGTGCCCCAATAGTGATGTTTGTTGGTTTATAATCCCCATTAACTATAGATATAACCCCTAATCAACCCTAGTTATTGGACTTATTTGCACCAACTTAGCGATTCCGAACTGGGGCACCACCTTGAGGTGCCAGACCATCAGCACGTTGGGTCGTGTTCTTTGCTCCATCTGACAGCAGCAGTAGGCAGTACGTTACACCGTGCTTGACGCCATACAGATATTGTTTTGGGATTTGTCAACGTTTGCCTTCGTACGTCAGAGAGGTGCGGGCACATCCCTTCTTCACCAACTGCACGTCTCGCATTAAAAAAAATGGTATAGACAGATGGATGGATGGATGGATGGATGGATGGACGGATGGATGGATGGATAGATAGACAGATAGATAGATAGATAGATAGGTAGATAGGTAGATAGGTAGATAGGTAGATAGGTAGATAGGTAGATAGGTAGATAGGTAGATAGGTAGGTAGATAGATAGATAGGTAGATAGATAGGTAGATAGATATATATATATACATATGTCTATATATGCACATACATTAACATATAGATATATATATATATATACATTTAACTATATACATACATACATATATATATATGTGATGTAAGGGATGTAGGAAACAAAAAATTGGGAGGGGAAAGCACATGATAACACCTTGCAAGATCATGTCCCAGTTGCTGGATTTCTTGGGCGCATTTCTAAGGATTGGTGAAGCAGACCCTCGGCCCAAGTTCCATGGGTCGTGTCAGGTGTGTTCCCAACAAATGGTGGTAGATGAGAGGTGATTGGGAAGACATGCGCAAAACGTGCATAAAAAGGACTCAGCTACCGCAGTGATGCACATCCAAGTACGGTCTGATCCAGGAAGAGACATCGGTGCGGTTCACCAAGCTGTTTGTTAAAAGTATCAATGACGACCTCCCTAGCTGAAGTTCATGCGTGTCTTGAGTTCACCATCTAAGATAGTTAACAACAACAACAACAACATCATCATCAACAACAACAACAACATTATTAATGTGGGTAAAACATGATAAAATAATGTCATAAACCACCCATGACTGGGAATGGTAAGTTTATACCACCGATAAAAATGGTGATTTTTTCTGGGGGATGGTTAACATGGCGTTGTTTTACCCACATTATTTAATATTTATCATACTATATACAGTACATATCTATAATATGGTTTATAATTGATTGTCCTATTTTAGTATTGTGTTACCCACATTCTTAGATTTCTTTTGGCGTAATGTCGGTGTTAAGTTTTGATTCGGAAACCCCTGCCCAGAAGCCAAACACAACTTGATTCATGGGGTTGATAGGCGAACTTTGGCGAACTTTGGATGGGTTGTTGAGTAGGTTTACTGGTTGGTGGTTTGGATTTTTTTTCTATAATATATGGGATAATCCTTCCCATTGACTAATATGTTTCAAGATGGTTAAAAACCACCAACCAGTTTATTGTCCTAGGGAAACCATGGGTTTTCCAAATGTATTTTGCTTTACACTCATGATTTTTTGAACAGATTTTATATGATTTGATTTTTGTTTCTTGTACTTCAAAAAACCGTGCAGTTCCAGTGATCTAAGTGGTTATTTTTCACCAAAGTTGTAGGGGTAAAAAAAGATCCCAATTTTTGGAGGTTTAAATCCCATGGTAAAAAAACATGTTATACCCATGGTTTAAAGCCCAACACCCCCAGGAACTGTTCTAAACCATAAACAAACTAGTTATATCATAGTTATACCAAAATTTTACCATTGTCATACCATAATATACCATACTTTTACGGTAGTTATACCATGGTTATACCATGGTTATATATGGTTATACCGTTATACCATAGATAAAACCATTCAGAAACTACCCAAAAATCGTTGGACTCAAGGTATGTCATTCTGGAGCTCTTCCTGAACACATTTTTCATGTGGGCGGGGCCCCTTGGTCGAAGGCGCACCTTCGGCGCAGATCGCCGACGGAATTCGGTTCATGGGTAGAACCATGAGGATTTTACTCATGGTGGTTTTACTATCCATGAAAAATATCGATTTATATAACCACTGAACAATGGATTCTGCTGCCCCAGTTTGTTGGTTACATTGGTTTGTGACTGAACATACCAATATATTGTTATATGGTAGACAGTTACAAACCAACTTACAAGTGGGGGGGCACCACATTGAGGGTATCGCATAGTTATCGATGGGATACCTGCAGTGGACTGATTTTTGCAGATAAACATAGACATCAAGCCAATCAATAGCACAGAACCAAAATATCACAGTTTTCTGCTGTGATCAAAATTCCGCGCTTGGTTTTTAGTTCGGGGATGATCAGGAAAATGTCGGAAGATCACGATCCATTTTTTTGGAAATCCTATGAACACCAGGCAGTTTCTAAAGGGACGAAACGAGATTTTCAACGCTCAAGAGTTGTCAGTTTGCTAGGACGACATGGGGAGCTAGAGAGCCCACTTACCTGGAAAGTTGGGTAGAGAAGTATCTCCATATGAGAAACCATCATTTCCCTGTTTCAAACCTTCTGTTCAATGGCCATTCCAGGAACCCAAATTGGAGGTATCTACCATATATAAGGCCTATTTTTTAGGCCTAAATTTCAGGGAATATACCCCCAATTCATATGGCCCAAACATATGGTACGTTTACGTACCTCCATTTTAGGATCCTGGAGATCTCCCATTGACCTGTTGATTCAACCCCTATCGTCATGGGAAATGCAACCCGTTCCTTCCGCCTTAGATCACCCTTTAAGCACGGCTTAACTCACCATTCTTGCTGCTTACTTAACCCACATCTTTGCCTCCCTAAGTTTCGCTGGTTGACTTCCCACCCTAAAATCCCAGCAAGAATCCCATTGATCCTCCATAAAATCCCAGTTTTGCTGCTTGAAACCCACATCTTCAGCAAGTTCCCATGTTCCCAGACCAAGTTCTGGTTGATTCGGCCGACAAATCCTGAGGTTAACCTTCCAACCGGAACGTGCTGCCAGGATTCAGAATGTCGCTGCGTGACCCGTGCTGCGGGTCATCACGGGTCATCACGGGTCATCACTTGAGGTCACCCTTAACGAAAAGGTGGAGAAAACGACCAGAATTGAGATGGACAAAATCATTGAAAAAATTGATATCATAGGATACCAAGTGTAAAATCATGAGAAATGCTCGAATGATATCGTGTTTTGACTGCATGTGGTAAGCACGGATGCCGCCTTGCCAAAAATGGTACGAGTGATTTTATCCGAACGTGGCGGTAATACCGTAATGTTAGGTTTTGGGAAGCATGACGATTTGCCTCTATTAATAGGGTAGTTGCGCATGGAGGTCAAAAAGTGAGGTCGGTCTCCACATTGGATACAGCAGACATCCCAGTTTCGACTGGATGGGTCGAAACTATAATCCTTTGGATTCCTCGTTGTTTGCTATAAATGGACACTAACCACAACTGGGAAAAGATTCTGGATATAATTCCCAGTTGTGGTTATTCTGGATAATGATCCCAGTGGTTATTCTGGGACCACAAATGGTTTGCTATAAAAATAACCAGAAAAGGTTGGTGGTTTTTGGGGGACCAAAGATTGACTCACTGGATGGACTTCTGCCAAACACAGCACCGGAAAAAACGGGAAAAACCAAAATGGTAACGACCTATCGGTACAAGGTGGTGCCCCAGTTCGTTAGCTAAGTTGGTGCAAACAAGTCCAATTTCACTAGGGTTGATGAGGGGGGTTTATCTATAGTATTCATGGGGATTGTAAACCAACTTATAACTATGGGGGCACCACCTTGTAACTGGATGGGTTTCTGCTAAGTTGGTATATGTTGGTATCATGCCAGTAACTTGGGTCTATGGTAGATATATCTGGGTAAATTTGATCACGACCTCACGTCGTGACCGAACCCTAGAATCATGGTTAGTAAGGGGAATCATCCCCAAATTGCACAACATTTTAAGTTAGTGAAATATGATTATTTACCCAGAATTGATTTTTCTTGGTGATGTTGTGGTAAAATCCAATTTTTCCGACATCACAAAAAGATGTCATTTTCCGGATTAAAGCCAGCTCTTGAGAGATGCCATTGAAAAATAGCAGATGGTCACTAGAAAGTACCAGCGTTCAGTCTCATCTGGTTGGCGGTTTCAAACATGAATTTTATTTTCCATTTCATATATGGGATGTCATCTGAAACCCATTGACTTTCACTCCATCATTTTTCAAGATGGTGAAATTGCACCACCAACCAGACTATATCTCACTACTCCCATTACCCTGGAAATCATAACTATTCCCATTATTCCTATTACCAACCAGACTAATTCATCATAACTATGGAAAATCACCATGTTTTTTTCATGGGTAAATCCACTATAAATCGACTGGGCCAAGTCGCGCGTTGTCAGGTACATTTTGAAGATCTCCGGCATGATGGCTGTTTACGGCCTATTCATCATGTACAAGGCTCCTGAAGACGCCACGGGAAAAATCAACTGGATGGGAAAACCATGGGTTTTCCCATGAAGATTATCACTAGTTATTTCATGGGAAATATCATGGAATATGGTGATGAAACATGGCATTTCAAACAGTTTCTAGGTCAATCAACTGGATGGTTAATAGATGGTTAATGGATGGTTAATGAGATGGTTAATGAGATGATTACTGGATGATTAATGAATAATTCATGGATGGTTTACTAGGTCAATCAACTGGATGGGTAGAAACTCATCCGAAGTAGTCTTTTGGTATCAATGGGATTATCTACTAACCAGCTAAGAATCTTTTTTTTTGCAGGGTATCTAAGATTGGCCATGCAAGTGAGTCTAATGGGTCTAAAATCATCACTCGGATATAATGGTGATATTCGGGATATACTTGGAAGTGCTGTTCCAGTTAAGCTATAGTTATACGCTCCGGAATCTCAACTTATGGGCTTGACAACCAGTTCTTCCACCCCGAAGTAGATAGATAGCCCTGAAAGGCACCCCCAGCAGCTGGGAAAACTCAACCGCACTTCATGGTGCCCCACAATCTAGGGACCCAGATAGTACTCCAAAATAGTTGCTTAATGAATGTTTGTTCCCCGAACATATGCTAATATATAATAGCTTTGGACCCATATATATATAATTATATACATATAAATATGCATATATATATATGCATACATATATATATAACATATATATATAATATAATATATATATAATATATAATATATATATATATACAATATATATAATATTTACATATAAACATATAATATGTTCCTCTGATAAAGTACCATTTAGTTCGATGTTTTTGTTGCCATTAAAAGCCCGTTGATCTCGGATTGTTCAGCATTTTCTTCAGCAGGCCACCCACGACTTGCTCCACGATTGGAATACCACCAGGTGGGGAAAAGCGGCTGGAATCAGAGGTGGCCGGGAATCCCTGGGTTCCCCGGTATTTCATGGGTAAACAGCCACATTTTGCGAACTGGAAAATCACATTTTTTCATGGAAAACTATGGAAAAATCATCATTTTGCTATGGAAATCCCCAGAAACTATGGAACATTACCATTTTATAGCTGGGTAAATGGTAAATCATCTATTTCTATGGCCATTTTCAATAGTTATGTTGGTTTACCAGAGGGTATTTCATGACTTTTTCCCAAATGAGCAGTGGCTGCTAAACCCCTGTTGATGATTACTATAGTTCGGGGATTATAATACCTTTCATATCTTGGGGATTAAAATAATCCAAGAACGGGACATGTCCTTCTTAACCAACCAGGATTCAATGGAATGATAGAGGGATTTATTTCACACTTCTTTCCATTTTCCCCGATGGAAAATGGCGTTCTAAATTCTAAGCAAGATTTGGGCCTTTGGGATTTATAGATCTTTTATAGATGATTTTCATGATAGCCATGTTCCATGAAACTGGAGGCTACATCCTAGTTCTGACATGAAATAGCGGTGGCTGCGTTCAACCCCTGTGGCTTGATGATGATATGGGCAGATAACTAATTTCCATTATCCAATTTATTGTCAATGGCCCATTCAGGCACCTAAAATTGAGGTACTGTACTACCAAAAACAACGCATATAAATTGCATATAAATTGCAGGGTATATCATATACACCCTTAGCCTTTCCGTAGGCCAGGCATATATGGTAGGTACCTCCAATAAATCGGTTCCTGAAATGGCCATGGATATTGGGGATTGTCATCATCGAATCATCTATATATGGGAAATCTGTTTTGAACCAACCAGTATCAAGGGACCACGTTGCAGGTTTTGAACACCGTTCATATGGGTTTTATCGGATTGTTTCTATGGATTACCACTTCGAATGCCCGGGTCCCGCAGATGCAAGAAAAATAGACTGGAATAGGAAGCAACGGGCGAAGATGTGATTGGCTATAAGAAATGGCAAACATATCAAGAGTGGATCATATCATCATTTCTGACTGTTTCATAACGCCGTGAAAAAAAAAGATTGCATAACCAAAAAAACAGTTTTTTTTTCAGACAGGAGTAATTACCCCCTGGTTATTCAACAAAGCCATGGTATAGATGGCCCATTTATAGATGGTTTACCTATTAAAAATGGTGATTTTCCATGGCAAACTGTTAAATAACCAGATGGCATTTGGGTTTGTCCGGAAGTTTTAGGGGATTTATCTCCCAACCCAACTGTCCATTTCTCCGTGGGTCAACACTCGGCTGCCAGGAAGTTTGTGTCTGTGAAGTGGCTTTTCTGCACACCTGGGTGTGTCACAGGCGTTTTCCCCGGAAAGGGCTTCAAGATGGGGTTCCATTTTGGAACATGTTGCAGGGTTGGTTGAATTAACTCATATGGGTATGGATCAATACCTATTAATACCATTTTTAGGGGAATGAACATCCATTTACCAGCTTTTTTGATGTTCACCAGGGGTACAAGGTTTTGACACACTGCCATATGTCACCAAGGTTTATAGTAGATACAACATGGTTTTGATAATATGTTATAATCAAATTCACGTCTCACGGCGCAGCACATTGTAGATTCTAAATGAGCAGAAACCAAACACTGAATCTGCTCTCCTGGACCAGGGCCCGATTTGTGGCCCTAAGGATGAAACATTCATCGTATTTTGTGTCTGTATCTAGCACATTGAAAGCCCCGAACGTATGCTGGGTGTTGGAAGAAAGCGTGTTAAATATGTTCACCATTCACCCCTGTTAGGGTTTATATACGTATTAAAACGATGTTCAAAATAGGTGGCTACAATGCGGGGCCCGCCAGTGATGTTTGCTTGTTCAGTTTAAGCCTATGAAGACTACAGTTATATGATGTTATAAGATGTTATAAGTTGTAGGTATCATGAAATTGGAGTTATGTTCATGAATCGCTATCATGGACCAGCTATATCCCTATATCATGGCTTGGTCGGCAGCCTCCAAGTGTCACCGCTGTTTGCTCACTGGCGACCCCAGAAGCCACCTTGATTCAAAAAGTCACCGCGACATATTTGTAGATTTTGTAGGACCCTAGCCATAAATCCCATGAAATCCCCATATCTTTGTTGGTTAGATCACCATGTTCGGTGTCGGCCCCACATGGCGTTTTCTTTTTCAACCACCTCCCAGGATCGTGATTTTGCTGTCGGTGATCCAGAACAAGCTCTTCTCCTGGTTTATCCACACGTTTCTGGGCAGAGAGGAAAAAGACATAAAAAGACAATGTAAAAATGATAAAAATGGGTAAAGCCTGGTGAAGGGTACCATGTTTCGAAACACTTACTTGTACCCTCTGATAATCTAAGAATATCTAAGATTAGCCATTGAACATGGAAAATAGCCTAGAAATTCATCATGTTCCGTGCTTATGTTAAATTGCCAGAGGAAAATCTCTTGTTTAAATCGCAAAACAGGACAACAAGCTGATCAGCCAAAACGTGCCGGCTTAAAGCAACACAGATTGGTGGCTTTGCCAACAGGAATTGCAGATTTTTGTGCCACCAAAATTGAAGCTTTGAGCATGTTTGAAGCAGCCAACAGCCAGAGGTCTAGTCCAACAAAATCAAATGTTTATTTTCCATTTCATACATATGGGATAATCCTTCCCATTGACTAATGTTGTTCAAGATGGTGAAATTGCACCACCAACCAGGAAACGCTATGGAAAATGTCGCTGGGATCATCACAATCTGTCGAAATCCGCTGTCGCCCCTCGTTCAATCCAGGTTCCGGCCACGTGAAAACAGTTGCTTGTTGACACCTGGACATCCAGAGGTGCCCGGCTGGGAAGGGCCTTGGGACGGCTGGATTCGGCTGGATTCTTGGGGATGATAAAATGATGGTGACAGGATGGGGCCCCCGTAAACGATAGCTTTCAGTTGGTGCAAATAAGTGGCTGAATTCTATGGTTTATGGTAGATATAATTATAGTATTCATGGGGATTATTTCATGGTTTATAAACCAACTTATAACTGGGTGGCCCCATCCTGTAGTGAATCTTCCGTGGGGAAATGATGTTCGGGGATGGATCTATAGAATCAATGGATACTGGGGGTTTCACCGACTAAAAAGTTCATGGCAAGTTAAAAATCACCGTTCACCTGATGAAAACTTCAAACTGGGTGGTGGTTTCAAACATGAATGCATTATTTTCCATTTCATATATGGGATGTCATCCTTCCCATTGACTTTCACTCCATCATTTTTCAAGATGGTGAAATTGCACCACCAACCAGTCATTATTAACCATCATTAACCATCATTAAATCACCATTAAATCACCTGACCAGATGAAAACTTCAAAGATTGGCCCGTTATGTTTTGGTTGAATCAAACATGGCTTAATTCCGCTGAGATTTGCTGGTCAGTGTCACGTGTCCGTTTTTGCTTTAGCAAAAATGTGGTTGTCTGAAGATAGCGCCCAAAATCCCAAAACGCAGGGAATTTTTCGGGAATGATCCACTGGCTAACTATCAAATCTATCATCCCAGCAACCCCCAGCAACCCATCCAGCAACCCTACGTAAAACGCACCAGTAAGCTTATTGTGGTAAACCCAACGCCACCCTTCCACCTTTTTTGGGTGGTGAAAAAAGTTCGCTGGGTTCGCTGAATGCATGGAACCAACGAAGTCGCTAAGTTGATGCACATCACTTATGGTTTGTGGATGTTAAAGGGGGATATAACATGATATAGTTAATCAAACATGATGTAAAAGATATAGTTATCATGATATAGTTAACATGATATAGTTTTAACGTCATAGTTATCATGATATAGTTAACTAGTCCTCAGTTATAGTTAATGAGGTTGTACACCAACTTATAACTCGACGGCCTCACCTTGTAAGAAGTCTTTCACATGAATAGTTAGTTCCAATGAATGGAAAGAAAGCAGTGTACCCTCTGGTAATTTAACATAGCGAACTGGAAAATCACCATGATTAATGGGAAAATCCACTATTTCTATTGTCATTTTCAATAGCTATGTTAAATTACCAGAGAGTAATATTGGTTTGATACAAGTTTCACCACTTGGGACCAGCAGTGTGCAACCCCAAGCTGGGTCAAAGTCTCGTTCTTGGGTCGTGGGCGATCCCCAAGTGACTGGTGAACGTTTACATAACGAACTGGAATATCACCATGTTTAGTGGGTAAATCAACGAACTAAATGGCCCATGTTCCATAGCAAACTGTAACAACTGACAAGGGCTAAATCCCATTAACATCCCATTAAACATCCATTAAATCACTATTAAAATCACCATTACTATCCATTGAATCACCATTAAAATCAGTTAAATTACCACAAATCACCATGAACTCTATGGCTTTGGATACGAACATTTCCATTTAATCACCATTAAAATCCCCATTTCTTACTGCCAGATGGATTTCCATGATCCCATTGTGTAGGAGCTGGAGCGAATTGTGGTCTTTTGGACGACGTCACTGGAGCGATTTGAAAAGATCCGTCGATCTGGGGAAATGGGACATGTCATGCCCAAAACGGATTGAAATGGCAAGTTCAATATGGAACATCTGGACTTTTTACATGGCAAAAAAAACTTAATCTGGATTTTTACGTTGCAAAAAAAAAACTGCAACTATGGAAGATCTGGATTTTTACATTGCAAAAAAAGAACTGCAACATGGCCATACAAAAATTGGGAACACGACGAGAAACTACTTGAGGTTGGATTCATTTCGGAGCTGAAGATGATGAGAATCACCTGAGAGTTTTGGGACAATTCCCCTATTTTCAGACAAACCCCTTTGGCCGCAGTGCAGAGACCCTTCAAAATTTTACTGTAGCTGCCACCGTGGGCGGGACATGATTTGACTGTAGCCAGATTTCAAAAGAATTTGGGGTTACCCTCTGGTAAACTAGCATAGCTATGGGAAATCACTATTTTTAACAAGTAAATCAACTATAAATGGCAATGTTCAACAGCTATGTTAAATTACCAAATGCGATTTGTGGGAATCAGCTGGGAGAACACTGCAACCAACGAAAAAACTGCTTCGAAAAACTGTGCAATTTCCTGGATCGGGTTTTTTGGGGGACTTGTACAAAGTGGGCTCCCCCCCTTAGAAGTTGGGAAATAATGGTTTATAAACCAATAGTAAGTATATAGATGTTCCTAATATGTATAGTTGGTTTATTGTAACTTTCATAGTTTATAGACCAATGGAAAATCATTTCTATACCATAAAGCCAAAGGTGACAGTTGAGTTATGCTCACCATATTTGGCAAAGGAACTGGAGCACCACCTTATTATAAGTATGGCACTATGGCTAATTAAGGATTCAATGTGGGCCCCCCCCTTACGAAATCGCTAAGTTGGTGAACATAACTCCAACTTCACTATGGTTGATAGTTACAGGAGCTTACAACTATAGTTATTCATAGGGTTTAAGTCCCATTACATCCCATTAACATCCATTAAATCACCATTAAAATCACCATGACTATCCATTAAATCACCATAAATCACAATAAATCACCATAAATCACCATTACTATCCATTAAATCACCATAAATCACCATTACATCACCATTAAATCACCATGAACTCTATGGCTTTGGATACGAACATTTCCCATGAAAATTTCTCGCCGAGATCGCCGAGGTTTGCTTCGTTGATGGAGACCGTCCTCTTGTCGCATCTCATCATCCGAGCCTTTCCGGCGCATGAGGCTGGAGAATGCTGTCATAGATGGCCATGGAAAATGCCCCTTTTATAGATGGTTTACCTATTAAAAATGGTGATTTTCCATGGCTATGTTAAATAACCAGAAAGTAAAGGAAAATAGAAAAGTACATATAATCTGGGTAAATTATAACGACCTCACTGCGACCTCACTGGGAATGATGGTTAGTAAGGGAAATCATCCCAAAATTGCCTTAATTCAGGGTAGTGAAATATTAGAATTTACCCAGATTACCTGAAAGTCTCACAGTACTCAGTTTGTTCTCAATATTTGGGAATGTGAAAGTCAACGAAATTACAAGGCCATGTATATATACATATATAGAGTATATTTGGTTGGTGGTTTGGAACATTTGGATTACTTTTCCATATATTGGGAATACTCATCTCAACTGACTTTCATATTTTTTCAGAGGGGTAGGTATACCACCAACCAGGAATAGATTGTGAGAAACGGTCGTTTTCTGTGAACATGGATTTTTGCTGTTTCTCTTTAGTCTCAGGTTTTCGAAATGATTTCTGAAACTTGGAAATGGCATAGAAAAACGAATTCCATCTCCATGTGCATCCAAATCTATTCTGCCATATTTGTGTTGTTTCTTCACCTCCATAATTCCCAGCTCTTTGCCACTTCACCGCGGGAATTCATGTGTCCGATAATCCCCAGATAGCCACGTCATCGTTGCACCGCAACGCCAAGCTGTTTCCGCCTTGGTGATGCAGGTAGCCGACTTTCCTCTGAAGAACTTAGATTTGGTCGAGCTGGAACTGCGACAGATCCATGAGCGCAGCCTACCCTCAGGTGCTAAAAGGGGATCTTTTTCGGAGATTCTTGCCAATTCTGTTGTTCTTGGGGAAACCGAATGAATTGGAATTGAATTGGGTGGTTTAAGCCGCGGAAAAGAATCAAACATGTTGCAATAAACATGGACATATGTACTTTCGCTAGCTTTTGTTGGAGGGTATCTAAGATTGCCCGTGAAGTAATTACCACAAGCCTCAGCGTGTACCTCAAAAAATTGGTGTGAAAGTGTCAAAGTCATATGGTGGATAGAAGAAATCCTGCACCAGTTGATAGATGGTTTATCCCATTCGTTATAGGGTTTCAACCATCCAAGGTGGTGCAGGATTTCTTCCATCCACAGTATGGTAGAAGATCAACTTCTGATATGTAAACTGAGTGTCTAGGTAATCATATTATACAGAGAGATGATTCATGAATGGTATTAATGTATCGTACACTGTAAGTTGATTGCGTATGTTTGAGATTATGAAGGGATTGCCAAACACAGCACCGGTGATACACCAATACAAATTTAACATGCAACCCGTAAGTTGCCATATCCAATATGAAATTACCCTCTGGTAAACTAACATAGACAACTGGACAAACACCATTTATAATAGGTAGATCAACTATTTCTATGGGCCAATTTCCATAGTTCTTTAAGTATGTTTGCTAGAGGGTATTCTTGTCGAAGCCCATGTTTGAGGTTGTCATGCAAATAGAAAGGGCTGCGTTTTTATACAACACGGAATCACCATGAACGAGACAGGCTTGCAGTGTGCGAATGAAAGTTTCAGTTTGTACTCAGTTTGTTCTTTAATTTTTGGGAATGCGAAAGTCAATGAAATTACGAGGCAAGGCAATGACCCATAGCCATATATATATAATATATCTGGTTGGTGGTGACTGGAACATGAATGGATTATGACTTTCCATATATTGGGAAGAATAATCCCAACTGACGAACTCATATTTTTCAGAGGGGTAGGTCAACCACCAACCAGATATATGCGTGGATATTCAGTAAAAGAAAGTCTTGTAATGGTCATGCACTATATGTTTTTTTTGCAGAGAACCATATATATATATATGGTGATCGATCTAAAGGTCCTTGTAAGGAGTTTTAATTGCGAAAGCCGTGCATGTTATGTTGGAAACCCTCGCGAAAGTTTTTTTTCGAGTTCGCGAAAGTAAAATTTTATTTCGCGAAAGTTTCGCGAAAGTTGGGTATTATAATCATTATATGTAAAGGGCTGCCACCCACTGCCGCCCGGGGTCCGGCAGGAGAAGGGCACCAGAGAATGCGAGTAGCAGTAGCCAAGTTTCCAAAAGTGAGGCTTTGCGAGAGCCAAACACCAAGGCCCCTGGTCTTCGCTTTTCCTTCAGTGCACCCCCTGCTGATGGCCGGGGTCTGTGAATAGGGATATTTTCGCGAAAGTTCCGCGAAAGTTATGCGAAAGAGCGGGCGAAAGTCAAAGTGCATGTTGAAGGGGGTGGGCCAGTAAACTTTGAAAAACAAATTCTGTCCTGAGAAGGGATTCCGTGATGCTAGCTGCATGTTTAAAAGGCTACCAAGAAGTGATCCGTGATTCTCTGGCGTAATTTGGCAGGTGGTGTACGAATCTTCATAAGAGGTGTTGTTGGCCAACATGGGCCCCGCGAAAGATAAACATGGAGTTGGAGAAAGTTTCGCGAAAGTAAAATTTTTATTCGCGAAGGATGGCCGTTCCGGGATAAAGGAATTTTGATCAACAACCATATATGTATATTATTATATGTGGGAAACCCTTGGTTTAACGACCCGAGGTTCGCCCATGGGAGCCATCCCAAAACGACCTGACCAAACTTGTTGCTTCAGGTTGGTGAATCAAAAAACATGTCAGCCGGAAGGATCAGAAATGTCCACGGTGTCACGGTAGATGAATGGTAGATATAACTACCATCCCTACAAGATGGGGCCCCCAAGATAGCTAAGTTGCCTGATAAGTGGCTTAACTATGGTTTATGGTAGATCAACTATAGTATTCATGGTGATTATATTGGTTTATACTCTTTTGGCGTGGCAGGCGTGGCACTTGGCGACATCTATCTTCACTTTGCGTGGCAGGCGTGGCACTTATGGCACTGGGCTGGCTTTGGTGGCGCCTTTGGTTCTCAGATGACGCTGGGCGCTGCGGCTCTTTTGGCGTGGCAGGCGTGGCACTTGGCGATATCTATCTTCACTTTGTGTGGCAGGCGTGGCACTTATGGCACTGGGCTGGCTTTGGTGGCGCGCTTGGTTCTCAGATGACGCTGGGCGCTGCGGCTTTTGGCGTGGCAGGCGTGGCACTTGGCGACATCTATCTTCACTTTGCGTGGCAGGCGTGGCACTTATGGCACTGGGCTGGCTTTGGTGGCGCCTTTGGTTCTCAGATGACGCTGGGCGCTGCGGCTCTTTTGGCGTGGCAGGCGTGGCACTTGGCGATATCTATCTTCACTTTGCGTGGCAGGCGTGGCACTTATGGCACTGGGCTGGCTTTGGTGGCGCGCTTGGTTCTCAGATGACGCTGGGCGCTGGCTTTTGGCGTGGCAGGCGTGGCACTTGGCGATTTCTATCTTCACTTTGCGTGGCAGGCGTGGCACGTATGGCACTGGGCTGGCTCCGGTGGCGCGCTTGGGCCGGAGTGGCCGCGGTGGCCGCTGCGGCTGTTGGCGTGGCAGGCGTGGCACTTGGAGACATCCACGTTCGTTTCACGTGGCAGGCGTGCTACTTGGTGACAACGACTTCCACTTTGTGTGGCAGGCGTGGTACTTGGTGACATCGCACCAAATTGTCACACACCATCTTTCACACACAACTTTGTCACACACACCCCATCTTTTACCACACCATCTTTCACACACCACTTTGCCACACACCATCTTTTACACACAACTTTGTCACACCCTTTCTTTCACACCAAACTTTCACACACACTATCTTTCACACACAACTTTGTCACACACCATCTTTGACACACCACTTTGTCACACACCATCTTTCACACACCATCTTTCACACACCATCTTTGTCACACCACTTTGTCACACACCATTTTTCGCACATCATCTTTCACACCACTTTGTCACACGCCATCTTTCACACACAACTTTGTCACACACCATCTTTGACACACCACTTTGTCACACACCATCTTTCACACACCATACTGTCACACATACCATCTTTCACACCACTTTGTCGCACCATCTTTCACACACACACAGATTTGTCACACCTTCTGTTGCGACACCACTTTGTCACACACTGTCTTTCACACACCACTTTGTCACACACCACCTTTGTCACACACCATCTTTCACACACAACTTTGTCACACACCATCTTTCACACACAACTTTGTCACACACCATCTTTTACCAAACAATCTTTCACACGCAACTTTGTCACACACCATCTTTACACACAACTTTGTCACACACAATCTTTCACCACACCATCTTTCACACACACAACTTTGTCACACACCATCTTTCCTCCACCTCCTCCTTTGTCTTTCCTTCCTTCCCCGTCCCCGCTACAACATTTGTTGCTCATTATTGGAAGAAGTTGACTTGTGGGGTTATCCGGTCCTTCAATTTCCGACCCCCTGATGTTGCAGGTGGTTTCAACCCTCGGCAATATTGGCGAGTTGGGATCGTCAACTCAAATGTGCTTGAGGACGGTGCTGGGTTTCGAAGTCGAGAACAACGTGGAGGTCAGGCGTCAAGCGGACGTTCCTTGAGGTGAACCAGCGTCAGCATGAACCCAAGGACAGTCACTGCCACGCATCCATTTTTCGACACAAAATCTGGAACATCTTTCATAGCTTTACCTTGGCAGGAACTGTTGCGGGCAAGGAGCGCACCGGCGCTGGGTCGGTACCTTGCTTAGGCATACGTTTTTCCTCGCTTAGGACTACGTCGGTGATATATGGCTACAGTCTCAATAGAAAGATATATCGATGTATTTGAACATGATTTCAAGAGGCTTGTACATGTGTGACAGAGATGATCATCAGGACATTGTCATTGAATCATATTTTGAAGAAGTTGTTACAACGTACCAGTAGTACTGCACAAGGCGGTGGCGGAAGATTCATAAATAGGAAGCCTATAGGAGAGATTGGTTGTTGTGAATCACGGATGGCAGAGCGAATCCACTGATGGACCGAAAGATGATTGATGTCTCCTCTCTTTCTCTCTCTTTCTCTGTCTTTCTTTGACCATCAACCTACCTACCTACCGATCTATCTTCTATCGATCTATCTACCTACCTACCTATCTATCTATCTATCTATTTATCTATCTATCTATCTAGCTATCTATCTATCTATCTGTCTATCTACAAGTTTGAAAACGAAGCCATTCTGCGCGACTTCCTCAGTTTTTGAACTTGACAACATCAAAAACTCAGCAATTTTGCGAGACTTTCTCAATCTTTGAACTTGACAACATCAAAAACGAAGCAATTCTGCGAGACCTCCTCATTTTTCGAAGTTGACGACATCAAAAACGAAAGAATTCTGCGAGACTTCCTTCAAAAATGGAAAGTTGAGTGCAGAGCTGACGGCCTCGTACCAATGCGTTTTGCGATTTTTTTTTCGCCCACCTGTCTAAAGTATTGCGCCTGCCACGAAAAAGTGATGCCAGGTCATACGAAGTGCTGCACCTGTCACGCAAAATCATCTCAGCAAACCTGAAGAACATGTCTCTTGTACTGCGCCGGCCACGCGAAATGCATCTTTGCAGATATTCTTCAAATGTCCCACGCCTGCCAATGTTTTTGAAACTGCTACAAAACCCTCACGTTTTGCTCACTTGTGACAAGGTGCACAATCCCTTCTGCCTACCACGCAAAACGACATCTGAACGTCCAAAAGTGCTCCAGAACCCTCAGTTTTTTGCACTTTTGACTTCGAAATGTGCTTCGCGCCACAACGGCGTGCACTTTTTCGACATCTCAACTTCCAAAAGTGGTCCGACACTGGTGTGTTTTGTAAGCAAACATCACTGGGGGGGCCCCATCCTCTATATTAATGATGATTAATGTTGATCCCCAATTATTTGTATGGGATAAGTACAGTTAATCCACTTATTTCACTGGGGTAAACCAACCCACTTAGTAAGTGGGATGAGCCACCAAGTAGATTAACTGGTTGGTGGTTTCAAACAGTTTTTATTTTCCACTATATATGGGGTAATCCTTCCCATTGACTAATATGTTTCAAGATGGTTAAAACCACCAACCAGTTGATGATGATTAATGTGGATGATTATTGTCCGTTAAGTATTCCCATTCAACTGTCCGTCTTGTGGGTTAAATCCCACTAGAGGAGGCCCGAAAGAGTTGGACATTGCTATATATGTTGAACAGGAAACTCGGGCAACCTGTTGGGTTTAGGAAGCTGATGCCATGGGAAAGCCATGAAGATTATCACTGGTTATTATGGGGAAGATCATGGAATATGGTGATAAACAATGGCATTTAACCCAGTTTCCAAGGCTTATGGAATCTTATGGATACTGTTGGAGCTTCGCCATTTCTACCCATTAAAACCCTTTTGTGCGGGTCAATGATGGTAAACATACCCCCAAATGAACGTAAAGTCATCATCCAGATACATGGAGCCCGCAACGGATCAAATCAAATACTCGGTACAGGTACTGTCAGCAATTTTTCATATTTTCCACTACTTGTGGATGCAATTGGGATTACTCGTATACAACCACGGTGATTTAAGCACAAGTGGGATATTTCTACGACTATAGACTATGGTGAAATATTCAGTAATATCCAGTTTAGCAATAGGTTTGATGGCTATTTCCCCGTAACTTATATATGGGGATGGGTTAAACATATTACTACCATCTTTGGGGGAATAACCGTCCATCAGCCAGCTATTAGAGGGTACCCAGGGTACCAGGGTTTTGACTCATAGCCATATACAAATGGAGCTGCACCCCGTGTCGCGAACGCCGGTCAGCTCGAGCGCTGCAGGCTTGGATTCGGAAAGTAGCGAGGATGACGAGGAAAGCAAATGAGAGCGGAAGCCGCGACGTGAGAGCCATCAAACATATAGCTTTTGATTGGTTGCTATTGGAGGAGTCTATCTATTGTACCGGACTATGGGTTGTATATATCATTATTGATTTTATATATGATCTATTTTGATCAGTTTTTCATTTAGAACCAACAGTTTATTGGGGATAGTCACAACTATCATGGGAATTTCAATGCTGAACCTCAGATTGTGGTGAATCCCATTTGTTTGGAGTTGAAGAGTTTTTTTTCGTATTTGTGTTTTTGTGTATATACATATATACATATTGAAACTTGATCAAGATGGGTTCTATATGAACAACTGATCAAAATCAAGATGTGTTCTATATGAAAAACTGATCAAAATTGTACGTTTTTCCACTTGTGCCCTGATCAAGTTCGGTTCCATGTTGATTTTCAGGGTGAAAAACTGTGAGACTTGCTGGTGTCGTCAACTGATTGGTGGTTTCTGTAGATACCTCGTTGGATTGTCATTTACTGTAATAGAATTTGACCCTTTGCCACATGTTCATGGGATATACATATCTTATCTACTACTGTATACCCTTTGCCAGTTCAACCATTTTCATGGGATATACATATTTCTACTGCTGGACTTGTCTACTGACCAGCTATAACATCTAAAACAAACAAAAACCATGAGGGTATCTAAGCTGGGCTATGCAGACCAGTTTTTCCGGGGTGGCATCTCTAAGTCCTCACAAGGACTTGGCCCTTGGTGATGGTAAATACAGGAAATTGGATGGACTCTGCCCAAAATCGCCAGGCAGATGTCAAAACCCAGAATCGAAGTTTAGAAGCTAAACTTCCGACAATATGGACAGATGAAAAGCAGAGTAGGGAAGAGGCTGAGAGAAGAGGAAGATTAGAAGAAAGAAGATGCAGATGCGCGAAAAGGTAGGAAAGTCGCGAAACACTGTGTTTTTCCAATGATTTGGGGCTCCGGAGGGTCGAAACGTAGGCTCGCTAAAGCGGCGGGTGCGGAGCCAGCTGGCCAGATGCGAGATGAAAAAGTGCACGCCGTTGCGGCGCGAAGCACATTTCGAAGTCAAAATGTACAAAACACCTAGGTCCGGACCACTTTTGGAAGTTGCGATGTCGAAAAAGTGTACGCCGTTGTGGCGCGAAGCACATTTCGAAGTCAAAATGTACAAAACACACCATTGTCGGACCACTTTTGGAAGTTAAGATGCTGAAAAAGTGCACGCCGTTGTGGCGCGAAGCACATTTCCAAGTCAAAATGTACAAAACGCCAGGGGTTCGGACCACTTTTGGACGTTGCGATGTCGAAAAAGTGCACGCCGTTGTGGCGCGAAGCACATTTCCAAGTCAAAATGTACAAAACACACCATGCTCGGACCACTTTTGGAAGTCGAGATAAAAACACCAGGGGTTCGGACCACTTTTGGAGGTTCAGATGTCGCTCGCTTCACTACACTACACTACATTACACTACACTCCACTACACTACGCTCCACTACACTACACTACATTACACAACACTACAACTACACATCTACACTCCACTACACTCCACTAAATTACACTACACTACATTACACTACACTACACTACACTCCAGTACACTACACTACATTACACTACACTGCACTACCTTCCACTACACTTCACTACATTGCACTACACTACACTACAACTACAACTGCAACTACACAACTACACTCCACTACAATACACTCCACTACACTCCACTACACTAAATTACACTACACTACATTACACTACACTACACTCCACTACACTACACTACATTACACTACACTACCTTCCACTACACTTCACTACATTACACTACACTACACTCCACTACACTACAACTACAACTACGTCTACACAACTACACTCCACTACACTTCACTACACTACACTACATTACACTACACTACACTACATTCCACTACACTCCACTACACTACACTACAATACACTACACTACAATACACTGAATGACACTGCACCACAGATAGACAGGTAGACAGGTAGACAGATAGACAGATAGATAGATAGATAGATAGACAGGTAGACAGCTAGACAGATAGACAGATGAAAGAGAGAGAGAGAGATAGATAGATAGATAGGTAGATCGGTAGATAGGTAGATAGGTAGATAGGTAATTAGATGAAAGAGAGAAAGAGAGAGATAGATAGATCGATAGATAGATCGATAGATAGATAGATGCATAGAAGATAGGCTGGTAGGTAAGTAGGTAGTCAGAGAAAGAGAGAGACAGAGAGGAGACCTCAAGCACCTTTCGGTCCATCAGTGGATTCGCTTTGCCATCCCTGATTCACAACAACCAACCTCTCCTATAGGTTTCCTATTTTTGAAACTTCCGCCACCGCCTTGTGCGGTACTACTGGTAGATTCAATGGGTATATTCCCTTACATAGGCCTAAAAAATTGGCCTTATATTAATGGTAGGTACCTCCAATCAATCGGATCCTGAAATTCCCATTGATATATATGGGTTCCACACATCCCAGATATGTTGCTGTGAAAAAAAAACTCGCATCCCGGGTGCCATGACAGCCATGACAGCCATGACTCAGGTTGAATCCGCGGATTTTCTTCGCTGCAATTTTTCAGTCATAGAGATTTGAGCCCAACAGAAATAGAGAAACATTTCCACAGGATGGGGGCCCAGTTCGGAATCGGGTTCAGTTGGTGCGTTAAAAACATTTCAGATATAACTACGTATACAATAACCATATATGGTGTATGATACGCAAATAACCATATTTAGATGGGGTTATAAACCAACCAACATTCACATCACTGGAGCGCCCCATCCTGCAGGATGATAAGATGGTAGCTGGTATAGATGATGTTTACAGTCAGCTGTTTCCAGGATGGTAATTTCCAGTCAACAATAGATGATGTTTTTCCCCACAATTTTCCAAGGTGGTTTTAAAGATAGGTTGGATAGCAGACATTGATTTATTGGAGCAAACACTGGTTTCAATGATCTGCTTTGGGAATGAGGAAGCGAACAGAAGCCAGAAACTGTTTGGGGGTTACCGATGTTTTGGGGATTATCAAAATCCATCGAGGAATCCCGTTCTCAACCCAGTACAAAGAGAAGACATTTATATAGGGTTTGAACACTCCAGAAATGAGAGTTTCAGCAGATAGACTGATGATTTAAGCTATGGATGATTTGTATAACCAATGAACGGGCTGGTAACTTTGGGTCACTGGGTTTCATGGATTGGCAGTAAATCAAAGGCTGTGGTCGGCCAAGAAGTGTTCGACATGGCTCAACCACCAATCAGAATCGATTTATTCGGGGATAGCCGGGATAGCCGCTGACGTCCACAAGCGCGTCTGGACAAAAAATCTCAGCGCTTTAGGCTTCAGGGGAGAATTCTGAGCCATAGATGCAAAAATGGTATATATCTCATCGAAAAAGTAACATAACTATGGAAAATCTCCATTTTTAATGGGACAACTCATTATTTCCATTGCCATTTTCAATAGCAAACTGTTAGTTTACCAGAGGGTATCTCATCGAAAAAGTAACTGCCGTATCCAGGAGTGGAGAGGATTATGAAAGATTTGATCTGCTTATTTGATTACCCCTCCATGATTACTATAATAAAAACTGGTTGGTGGTTTGGAACATTTTCAGTCAGATTTTCATATTTTTCAGAGGGGTAGCATACCACCAACCAGAAAAGTACCATAAATCCAATCGTTATTGGACTTATGTTCACCAACTTAGTTCACCCGTTTTTGCTAGTTAGGTCACCGTTTTCCAATTGTGCCGTAAAGCGGGGCCCACTTTCTAGCAACGCCATTATGTTGGTAAACCTTGGTTGAGTAGTTGTTTTATCCCATGAATCTGGATAAATTATGTTATGACATCATGGCGTTTCCAATTATGTATATTTATATATATATATACATAAATGGCCGATTTGTTCAGTTAATTTCAGGCCAGTAAATCGCTATAATTCAGCCAGATAATGGACATAGATATTAGCCAGCTCACTATTATTCTGATTGCGGGTTTTTTATACGGTTATTTTATGATGGTCACCATTGACCATTGACCAAACATTGTTCAGATGGGTTGCAACATGTTGAAACCACCTCCGAAGTCAATGAACGAGACAGCGCTAGTTTTCACTGGGTGATTTTAGGCTCCAGCGGGCGAAACATGACATCAACGTGCCATCATAGCCGAGGCTGAGCCTACGACCTTTATACCTTTGACAAGCAACAATAATTGGCATCTTTGGACCCATGAAACGGAAATCTGAGAAATGTTCAGGACAATTACCCTCTGGTAATTTGTCACATAGCTATTGAACATGGCCCATTTAGTTCGTTGATTTACCTGTTAAAGACGGAGATTTTCCAGTTCGCAAACTGTTAGTTTACCAGATGGTATTTGCTAACTCAGAAATGTTTCACATGACATCTCTAATAAGCTATAGATCATGGAAACAAAAGTTTTGAATCCCCTCAGTTTGAAGGCATGGACTCAGAGTCACGTGATATGGATCAGAAGTGGAGCTAAGATGGGATGGTCCACTGTTGTTTCGACCAACAAACCCAGTGTATCGGTGGCAGTGACAAAAAGTTGACCGATTCACTCGTTTGGGGCGATCGCCTGTTCTATGGTGATTTCCCCGGATGAAATGTTTGTGAACAAGGTGCAATCGCCATGGAATAGGAGTGGTGTGTAAAGTAAGCACTCTTGTCTACACAAATGTTGTATGTTTAGTGACACTGTGCACATCATGATTTCGAAATATCTCCCGTTCTGTTTGTAAATATCCACATGAATTCTTGGAGTTTCGCATTTCATCCCATTTCATGTATAAATGGAGATCGATAAGGACCAATGCTTAGCACTCCAAAGTCCATTTCCAACGCGCTCCTTTCGGCAGAAGGCCTGGGATGCCCCGCTGGAAAAGCCCGGGAATCTGTGGGTCCCCCAGTTATAAGTTGAGAAGTTGTCTTATAAACAGTTGTAAACCCCATGAATACTATGGTCGTTTTAAGATCTTATAAGATTTCATAGGTTATAAGATGTTATAAGATTTTATAAGATGTTTTTTGCGTATCACAAACCATACAAAAATTTGAGTTATGTTCACCAACATGTTCACCAACTTAGATATCGTAAACGGGGGCTCCACTCGCAGGGAAATCCCCGAAGGAAGTGGCTTAAGCCATGGGACTGGCTCTCGGGGGTACCCCTTTATCAATCGCTGGGTGATTTGGAATGGAAATTCCGAACATCAAATTGATGATTTAGGGTACCCCCATTTTAGGAAACCATGATTCCAGGGTTCGGTCGCAGTGAGCTATAATTTACCCAGATAATGTTATACTATCAAATTACCAATTCTATAGTGGCTCATCCCAGAAATAAAGTAAGTGGATTAGTATTAAGAAAAAAACAGGGAAATTTGCATGGGATAAGTGGGTGGTTAATCCACGTAAATTTCACTGGGGTGAACGAACCCACTTACGAGCCGTGGGATGATATCTGGGTAAATTATAACGACCTCACGTCGCGACCGAACCCTGGAATCATGGTTTATTTTAGGAAAATCATCCCCAAATGGCCGGACTATTCAGGTTAGTGAAGTATCTCCATAGAATTTTCCACAAATGTGGTATACTTGGTAAACCCAATCATGAATCATCCCATTAACCAAGCATTTGCGGGTAATTTTTACATTATCCTAGTCATAGAGGTATACCCAATTTCATAAACCTCTATTGGGGATGTTGACTATGAATTATTGGGTTTACCCTCTGGTAAACCAACATAGCTATGGAAAATAACCATCTTTGATCGGTAGATCAACTATAAATGGGCAATTTTCAATAGCAAAATTAAAAATTACCAGAAGGTACCACATGATATCCCCATTTGTGTTGGTGAAATCCCATTTGGTTTCCTGTGAAGGCTGGCCATATGAATCATGTAGAGTGACTGGAAAACTCTGAGGTATACCTTGGTAAATCATTGTTGTTTTCATAGATTTCAGAATGTTTGAAGTATATTTGAATATGGATATATATACATTGATATATATCTAGATATTCATACAATAATCTACAATATCTAGATATCATATTAATATATACCCTCTGGTTATTTAACATAGCCATGGAAAATGGCCCATTTATAGATGATTTTCCCAGCTATAAACCTCCATTTATTTTACGGGATTTTCCATGGTTATGTAAAATAACCAGAGGGTATATATACATATCTAGATATAATATAATATATGGTTGGTGGTTTCAAACATGTGTTTTTTCCATTTCATATATGGGATGTCATCCTGCCCATTGACTTTCATATTTTTCAGAGGGGTAGGTCAACCACCAACTAGATATATGTTTGTACATATGTATGAATTACAGATGGTATATATTATATCTGATATCTAGATATTCATACAATAATCTACAATATCTAGATATAATAATCTACAAGATCTAGATATAATATGATTTAATAGATATACTATGATATAATTTGATATATAGATACATGTACATATTTTTTATTATTTACATGCATAATCCTAGGTCATATCCACAGGGTGCTTCCATTTGCATCAGGCTCATGGCGGTCCCCGTTGCAGGCGGACGCTGGTCAAAGGTGATACCCAACTGATCACAACTGGATGGATTTGAATATAGCATAGGCATATATACAATAGATACTGTAATCTATTTAATATAACATAATATAATATAATATATATATAGTATTTATATAACATAGTATATATATATAATTAATCAATCCAGTGATGTAAATAGCGAATATTGTCCTATTCAGTATGTGCTCTGGGGGTGCCCCTTCTATTAATCAAGCAGTCCGACAAAGGACATCAACTACAATGTTTTGCCCCAGTGTTGTTTGATTATAAACCTTAGCAACTAGTTCGATTCAAATCCGCAAACCCAAACAATATAGAAAATCCAATTAAAATGGATCGGCTTTTGGGGGTCCCATTTCCAGCTTTGTATGACTAACACTTACTAGGCAGTTGGTTTTTTGAAACTCATCATACGTATGGTTTATATACATCTCCTGCGAGGTGGTGCCACCCCAGTTATAGGTTGGCAATTTGGATCAATCTAGGTTTATTCTAGGGTTATTAATGGATGATTAATTGCATGACTAATGGAGGATTAATCAATGGATATTAGTGATGGATGATTTTTTATCGATTCACCGAAGCGTTTGATTGATATGGTGAGGGTGAAGAATTTCCAAATCCCCTTGTTTTTCTTGCAATCCCTTCCCTTCCATATCGAATTTTCAACACTCACTTTCTCTGAATATCGATACAGGATGGGGCTCCCCAGTGATGTTTGTTGGTTTATAAACCATGAAATAATCCCCATGAATACTAGTTCGTTATATCTACCATAAACCATCGTTTTTTCAGCCACTTTTCAAAACCACCAACTGAACGCGAGCCAACGTTTACGGGGGGCCCATCCTGAAACAATTTTTGACTTACCCTCTGGTTATGACTAACATGGCCATGGTATAAATGGCCAATAGAAATAGATGATTTTCCCAGCGAACTAAACCTCCATTTATTTACGGGATCAGTTCTGGATCAGTTCTCGGCTGGAGGATCTGACCCAGTAAAATGATCCGAAAATTGGCCCTCCAAATGATGGCCCACAATCGACAAGGGTCACCGAAGCGAGGGAATTCGATGGGCTATGGGATTAGTTAAGGTTGGTGGTGACTGGAACATGAATGGAGTATGACTTTCCATGAAAAGTTGGGAATTTCATCATCCCAACTGACTTTCACCCCATCATTTTTCAGAGGGGTGGGTATACCACCAACCAGTAAGTGCTTAGTAACTGGATTATAAGTGGCTGGGTTATAGCCCAGCTAACCAGTCAAGTTAAGATATGTTCGTCGCCAAGGGTGCATTGCAAAGCAGCTTCCCTGAAATACTTTGAACAAACAAAAAACAGGAAAACAACCCTGAAAGCAGATTTCAATATATATTCTTTTCAAAAGAGTTGAAGTAGTTAAGTTGCCAATTGTTTTTAGTCAAAAAGTGTTTATAAAGAAAATTGAGTACCAGCATGCGACACACTACTGTGTTTCCAGCTGTTCGAAATGTCCATGCAATGTAAATATAAATGTGCGGACTGCTTTGCCACACAAAGCAGACGAACAGTAATAAAAACGCGACCTTCAATGATGGCATCCTTTTTTTCCTCAGGTTAGCCGCACCGGGCACGGTTCTTTGTACAGAAATTGTAAGAAAAAAGTTGTATACCAGTGAAAATCCACCCTTTGCAGTAGGTAAATTGCAACTTGGTCGTCATCGTTAAAAAATCGATGCGGCTTTGAGGCTTCAGCCCGAGTGAACTCCGGAATCCGCCGGCTCCAGCCGCAGAGCCTACCGAAGATGCTACCGGAACTAGCGCCGGTTTGTTCTACCGCAGCGAAGAACCCGGAAGGGTTCTACAGCATGGGGCCCCATAGTTAGCTAAGTTGGTTTATAACTACAGAAACAATAGTGTATGATACTTATAACTACATTTAGATGGGGTTATAAACCAACTTAGCTAACTATGGGGCACCACCTTGTACCATCGCGTGATACAGTGACCCGAATGCAGAAGTCATTGGGCAAGTCCACCGCCAAGATTGGTAGCATCTATTGCGTCGATGGTCAAACTCACCAGCAAATAGCTCATCGAAGTAGCGGACATAGAATTTCTGAGCAAATGAAAACGACCTCACGTCGCAACCGAACCCTGGAATCATGGTTAATAAGGGGAATCATCCCAAACCTTACTTCAGGTTAGTGAATTAATATGAATTATCATAACTAATTTGCCCAGATAGTATGTATTTCATATCAGTGGGATGCGATCAATCATGATGTAGCCATGAGAATAGATGTAGTTAGAACATGTTGGAACTCCCTAGTTTATAACCCCCATTCGCTCAAAAATATATCCATAGCAGTCAAGATAAGTTGAACAGTTTCGTTATTCCCATATGGAGTCCATATTATCTCTAGTAATAATGAATCATTTATCCCCACAAATTGGTGTTATAGCGGTTTGAAATGTCCACATTCCCAGAATAATGGCGTTCTATTGCTCCAGCTACAATCCCCATTCTTCCCAACTTGGTGGCTCATCCCACAGCTCGTGTTTGTGGGTTTGTTAGTTCACCCCAGTGAAACTCGTGGATTCACCATCCACTTAACCCATACAAATTTCGCTGCTTGGGTTTTTTTTAACTAAGCCACGGCTACTTTATTCGTGGGATGAGCCACCAAGTGTAGATGCATATATATATGCATACATATGTATGTATGTATGTATGTATGTATGTATGTATGTGTGTATGTATATATATATATATATTCACTAGTTGGTTCCTAATAGCTATTCCTATAGCTATAATATTAGTCCATGGTCTTTTGTCATATATATATATATGATTCCTATACCAGCTAATATTTAGTTTTACATCCACCAGCCACCAGCTATGGATCTTCATCCGCCGTGAGGTCCAGGGTTGCCAACTCCCAAGGAGGTCCTTCAGCGCTTGGTGAAGGCCTTTGGTGAAACCAAGGTGCGCGGTAGCTGTGCGAGCTGGGGCGAATGGAGATGGTCTAAGATGCTTGGAGGTAGAATTATGGTGGCTAGGGAGATTTAGATGGGATCTATACATATATATATATAATAACATTATATATCTTTATAGATCCCATAATATAATTACATCATATATCATTATATATGCCATTATAATATCATAATATGTCATAATATAATCTATAATATATATATATCACTATATAGCCACCCGTAGGAGGATAATCGAGATCGGGTCCCGGGGTTCAATCTCCATAAGTTGGGAGATTTACTGCCCTACTGGTGGCAGTATGATCTCCAGTAGAAACACACCCAAGGCATTTGGAATGCAAAAAACTGGATGTGGTTTTTACTAATGGAGTAAGACTAGAGATAGTTGCAGCCACAGGACTGAGGTCAACATAATAGGTTGTTTATCATTTTTTTATCATTTTTTCATCATTTTGTTTTATCATTTTTTAACGTGTTTTTTTATCATTTCCCGACCCGTGTATCATTCTTTTGGAAATTTGTGCATCATTTCCCAGCAAGTGTATCGTTTTTACAGCCCGGAATCAAACCGGAACCTCGCGGAAGCAGCCCGGAACCCGCAAATGATAAAAAAACGATAAACAATCGTTAAAAAAATGATAAAAAAATGATAACGCAAAATGGTTAAAAAAAATGATAAATAAATGATCAAAAACTTAAAATATGTTTTCCAGTCTCTTGCTGCCAAAAAATCTCATAATTAGTAAGACTCCCCATTAAAAGCAGGAGTACTATTAGCTAACCATCCCAGTTAATTTTGGGGAGTCTTACTACATAAGCCATGTCCAACGGATGTTGAGCTAGCTGGGATGCACTCCAATGGGGATGTCTTTCACATGGTCTTTCACGATTCTTACCCTCTGGTAATTTAACATAGCTATTGAAAATGGCCATAGAAATAGTTGATTTTCCATTAAGAATGGTGATTTTCCATAGTTATCTTAGTCTACCAGAGGGTATCTGGAGGATGAGATCAGATATACCAAACGTGGACTGGATCGTTTAACAATTGAGCCATTAAAACTATATTTAAAAAAATAACGAACTTTTGATGGGGGAACACAGCAGATTTTGCAAACGGAGATTACGAGTATCATACAAAACTGAAGGATACCTAAGTACCACCCAGAAAAATCGGATGGGATGGAGGTGTTTTTCATAGCTCAAGTAATTGGATGCTACGATGTGGGGTTCAATGCAACTCCTTGCAAATAGGGCAGTCAACAGAAAAATTGATGGATATATCAT
This sequence comes from Cladocopium goreaui, assembly GCA_947184155.2. Taxonomy (NCBI): domain Eukaryota; class Dinophyceae; order Suessiales; family Symbiodiniaceae; genus Cladocopium; species Cladocopium goreaui. Next base: position 1,485,512 of record CAMXCT020000335.1, read on the forward strand.
GGAAAATCACAGGATAGAAATAATGGTACACATATTTATCACACCAGAATTATTATAAAATCTATATATATATATATATATATATATTTGTATATATATATATATAAATATTTATTTATATATATTCCGTAGGGGTGTTTCATGTGATATTTCACTTGAGGTTTGTTTCGTGTGACTATGTACTTAACGTGATCGCTTGTGGAAGTTGGGGAGTTACGACTCCTGGGCCGCCGAGACCGGCATCCCTCCATGGAAGTCCAACATTGACATCATGTTTTGTGCGTTTTTTCCGATGGAAATCCATATTGTGTTTGTGTTTAAGATATTTTAAGCTCATATTTTCATATATGTTCGGGGTTCAACCCATATTTTCCCATATGTGTTGTAGTTTTTTCCCGAGTTCCACCGCTATTTTTGCTTCGACGTTTCCGTTTTTTATCGGTGTGTTTCTTCCATCGAAATCAGCGAAAGGTGGGCGAGACAGGCTATAACCTGGCTGCCACGAGGCTGGAACATGTCGATATTCCTCGAACAAAGGGGATTCACCATGTTTTAGATATCAACAAATGGGATATAATAGGTGTATGATATATATATATATTTATATATATATATATATGTTATATATATACACTAGACTGGAATATATTGGTTTCACAATGTTTGGATTTCAACCAATGGGATACCCTGTGGTAAACATACAAAAAACTAGTGCGCCTGTACCATCAAATCTTTGAAGTGGTTGCACAAGGTAGCCGACGTGCCTGCCTTGTCAGCAGTCTCATCAGCTTTGGTGACCAGTTTTCTACTTCGGAAGATACCACGAGATCGCAAGCAGGCTCCACCATTACCATTATGGATCCTAGTCCAATGGGAACGGCGCATTTTGATGTCATCATGCTCCACGGTGGAGGCCGTCATCTTAGGATGTTTCCTGACCATGGCTTGGGGCAGTTTGCGATTTTCAGATTGTCAGCGACTTGATTTGGAGAAGCTGGTTTTGGGTGATGAAGATCATCGGGGCCTCATTTGGAGGTCTAAGGCGGCAATGAGTGGATTACCATTCGGAATCATCACATCCGGTTTCTTGAGCCACGGGTCTCACAATTGGGTATGGAAATTTCTTTCTATCCTGGATCAGCTCTATGCCTCCAACTCAGTGGGGATGGCTGATTTGTCCCGAGAGCGTCTGAGCGCAGGGTTCTTCCAATAGTGGGGGTCTGTCTCTCATCTTCTCATCTTCACATCTTCTCACTTCACTTCTTCTCATCTTCACATTCTCATCTTCACATCTTCTCATCTTCACATCTTCTCATCTTTACATCTTCTCACTTCACATCTTCTCATCTTCACATTCTCATCTTCACATATTCTCATCTTCACATCTTCTCACTTCACTTCTTCTCATCTTCACATTCTCATCTTCACATCTTTTCATCTTCACATCTTCTCATCTTCACATCTTCTCATCTTCACATATTATCATCTTCGCATCTTCTCATCTTCACATCTTCTCATCTTCACAACTGCTCATCTTCACATCTTCTCATCCTCACATCTTCACATCTTCACATCCTCACATCTTCACGGTTTGGAACATTGTTTTTCCATTCAGTTGGGAGTACTAATCATCCCAACTGACTTTCATATTTTTTTCAGAGGGGTTGAAACCACCAACCAGTAAACCATGGTTTATTAATTAGGAGGGGTACTCCTCCAATAGTCATGATTTGATACTTAAATGGTACCTTCCCAAGTAAACAGCCTAGGGGTATATTCATCCAGGGTTGACATTCACCATGTTTAGATATCAACTTGGTAAATTGTAGCGACCTCACTGTTCTCCCGAACCCTGGAATGAGGGTTAATAAGAGGAATCATCCCAAAATGGTCTTATTTCAGGTGTTTAGATTTATGCGATAATGATAACTAGTATATGTTGATATCTATGTTTAGTACATGATATTAGTTTTATACCTATATATGTTTAGATATCAACAAATGGGATATATATATATAATGGGTAATGAGGGTAAAACAATGTCATAAACCACCCATTTGGGAATGGTAAACATACCACCTATTTATGGTGATTTGGGGGATGGTTTATTATATTGTTTTACCCGCATGATATGATATATATATACACACACACTCACTAGGCTGGAATATATTTTTGATATTGGGAAGAACATACCATTATCCTATTTTCCCAGCTTATGTGACAGAATCCAATCAATATGATCTTGTCAATACAATCCCCATTCTAGATCAATCAACTGCATGGGTGGAAACTCATCCTTTAGTCTTTTGGGATGGGTGCAAAAAGATGAGTAGAACTAATCCTTTAGTCTCACTTGGTATCAGTGGCATTATCTACTAAACATAGCTATTGAACATGGCCCATTTAATTCGTTGATTTACCTAGTAAAAAATGGTGATTTTCTATAACTATGTTAGTTTACCAGAGGGTACGTTCACCAGCTAAGAATTGATTTTTGTTGCAGGGTATCTGGCTGATTGGCCATGATTCTATGACGTAATCCAGCTGATTCTCATGTATAATATTGCCCAACCCTCCGGTTGATTTAAATTTCCTACGGTTAAACCAAAATCCTACGGTTGAAATCTCATTTATTGATTTTTAGTATATTCAATCATGAATTCATAGATACAAATAATCTCTATTATGTATATAAATCAAATGTCTAATGTTCACAGTACAATTGAGCCATTAAGAATGCCATCCTTCATTAGTTGCCATACAAACTTACACTACCTAATTTAATGGTGATTTACAAAAACATAGTAGGGAAAACTATCGGCCAACTAGTATAATGAGATGGGCTAGGGTTTTTTAATGGCTGAATTGCTCGAAGCATCCCACTTTTATTTGGGATTATTTGCAATATCCACCACAGTACAAGTGGTTTTTGACCTCAACTGAACATGAATGGGAAATAGGGATACAACAATATAGTGATTAACAATGGGAAACATATTTCAATACCAAAATGATCTCATGACTTGGATGATTTGGGGGTACCCCCCCTTTTAGGAGAAACTCCAATTATTTATGTTACTAGTCATGAGTATAGTTTATGGAGAACTGTGGCAGAAATTTTTGATCAGTATTTTGGAAGATTATACCTACCACTAACTATAGTTATCTTCCAAGATTATTATCCATACTATAATTGACTATAGTTCTGTGGAGGATTATAATCCCTACCACTAAACTATCATTGGCTTTAGTTATCCATAAACTAGTGACTATATCATCCCATTTTTTCTATAGTTATGTGTGCTGGTCTTTTTTTAATGGACCACCCCATGCCACGGACTTGGGCCTGGCAAAATGATGATTTCAATGTGTGACTTTTTGGTACCCATGGGGATTTCAATGATGATTTCAATGATGATTTCAATGTGTGACATCAATGATTCCAATTTGTGTCACTTGATGCTTCATAATGATGTTACCTTTTGTTTGATGCTTTCTTTGGGGGTATGGGGCCTCATTTTCAGACACGCTCATCAAATAGCAAATCTTAGCTCAACAATAGCTGGTAACTGGTGACGGACGTCACTGCCACGTCATGACTTATAAATTAAGGATGGTTAGTCATGGCGATAAAAAACGTCTATTTCAAGTTGGTGAATTATGAGAATTCAACGAGATTACTCGGATTTAATAGTGTTGGACAGAGGGTTGATGTTGTGTTTACTTTGGATTTTTTGTGGGTCTGACGCTCTTGGGATTTAATGATGTGAACTGGTGATTTTTCATGGTGTCAAATCATGTTCACTGGTAAGTTAAAGGGATTTTGGGCATATGAAAAATTCTAGCCCTCCAAGAATGTGTGTCTTTCATTTCAAGACATGAAAAACTGTGAACCACAAGAAGAGGCCCCCAAACGCCTGATAGAAAAGCATGTTCGTTTGCATTCACATCCATGAAACCATTGTAATTGCCGTTAATCTCCATGTGTGCTGGTTAAATGTTGTTTTCTTGACGCTTGATCCTTGGAAAAAATCATTGCAGAGAACATGCGCCAGCGCCTTGTGCTAGAACGGCGACGTGGCCCCGTTGGTTTATGCGATGAAGCGCCCAAGCGCCGGCCGCATGACCTTGGCATTCATGGTGGGTCTCTCGATGATCCAGAGCCAGCATCATATTGGCATCATATTGGCATGACCACTGCGATGCAAACTGCACTCAAAATTACCGTGATTACGTTCGAATAAATGTGATAATGATTACTGGTTGGTGGTGACTGGAACCATGGAATTTTATGACTTTCCATATATTGGGAATAATAATCCCAACTGACTTTCATATATTTCAGAGAATTGAAACCACCAACCAGATAATCATATAACATTAGAATAATGTGAATCTAATAAGTCATCATTCTGATTTTAAAAAGTTCTAGCTGACAATGTGTAGTAATAATCGTAGTATCAGCAATTTGTAGCAATCGTTTTATTGCAACAACCTGTGTTGTCGATTTTAAACATTGATCGTTGTTGCGTCAACCAGATGGGCAAATAATATTGACCATGAACAATACAAAAACATTGATGAGAATTCAACTTATTGCTAATATTATTCCAGATACAATTCCTATGGATTCAGTCGTACCCTCTTAGCAAGTGTGACTGGAGTATAATTTACTATAATTTGGAGGGTTAGCCGTACCTTCTCAGACAGTAGCCATGGATCATCATGGATCCATATGGAATCATCTGGGTAAATTACTAGTAATCATCCATAAATAATTCCATTAACCATCCCTCATTCCATCCATTAAATTTTGTGAATTGCACCATTGATCATGGATGATGTCAGCGATTGACCTGTCCCTGTTTTCATTTTGGCTCCGGCCGCCCCTCGAATTGTGACAGATCTTCAGCCATGCTACGACTCTTGTGGCAAAAGAACTGACCGCTTCGCTTGCCGTTGCATGCGCATAAAGCTGTGTTGCGGAGATTTCTTTGTCAATCTACAGTGGTACTCGGAGCTTAGTGCGATCCAGGTGCCTTGCGTTTGAGTCCCTCCAAACTGTGTTTCAAGTGTCACCCACCTAGGGATCGAATTTGACCTTCTAAGAAGCTTGCAGTTCGATGTCTGAAAACGGTGGTGGAAGTGAAGAGCGAGGAGGTGCTTGGTCCAATGTTCCCACCTGGGATGGCAGCCCTTTGACGTGGAGGCAGTTCAAAAGGGAGATGAAATGGTGGGTCAGCAGTTTGGACCTGGCATCAACGGCCAGGTATAACCTGGCAGCAAGATGGTTGATGAAGCAGTCTGGCATTGTGCGCCAGCGGGGTGAGGAGTTCGACCCGGACGAGCTGAAGCACCAACCCCAGGTTGAGGCCCGGGATCCTGATTCTGGTGATATGGTGGTAATCACCCCTGTTGACTATCTCAGCGGTTTGAATCGTCTTTTGGAAGCCCTTGAGGGTATCAATGGAAAATCACCACTGGATAAGCGCGGTGAGCTGAGGAGTCATTTTTACAATCAGTTGCATCGGAAGCCATGTGAGCGAGTCAGCGAATTTTCAACTCGTTTCCGCACAGCTGTGGCCGATCTGAAAAGTGAGGGAGTGACTTTGCCCCCATCTGAATTGGGATGGTTTTACATGGAGAAGCTTGGTTTGGATTCTTTGCGTAAACAACTGCTTGAAACATCCTTGCAAGGTCGTGATGAATATGATCACATTGAACAGGAGTCTTTGCGTCTTTTTCGAGACCTTCATCAAGCAGACCCACTGTTCAGAAGACTTGGCAGTGATCGCATGGATAACAAGCCCAAGCTAACAATTAGACGTATGTTTGGCTCTGGCGCTACGCCATCTGGTTCGAGTTCAGCTGCATCTTCAAGCTCTTTTCGAACGTTGTCAGATGTGAGCCGTCGATCTGGCTCATCCACTCCGGCGAAAAGGGTCTATTTGACTGAAGTGCCGGAGGAGACAGTTGATGCACCGGCGGATGCTGAGCCGGATGTTGCTGAGGACGATGCAGAGTCGTCTTTAGAAGCTGCAATTCAACGAGAAGCCCAAGCCTTTGCAACTGAACTTGAGGATGCAGAGCAGGATGGCATGGATCCAGCGGCACTAGAGGCTTTAGAAGCCAACTTTGAATCTGCAGCGGAAACTTTGGTGACTATGCGAGAAGCCAGGACTCGGCTTCAGGAAATTCGAAAAGACAGGGGCTACAAGAAAGCTGATGGGAAGACTGCTGCGGCCTTCTCGGCCATTGGGCTGGTGACAAAGAATGTCAGAAACCTGGCCAAGGACTTGCAAAGAAAGGTGTGAAAGCAGCCATCAAGCAAGTCCGCTTCACCGAAGTTTGTGCGTCAGATGTTGATCCAACAACTCTTGCAGATGATGGAGCACCGATTCATGAAGCTTCCATGGTTTTGCATTCCCCTGGACTTAGCCTTGACCAAGCATTGCATGCCAACATCTACGGCACCAGCCATCCAGTGATGTTGTCTGATGCCAGGAACCTTTCCAAGGACAAGATGCTCGTTGGTGCTCTCGACTCAGCTTGCAATCGTACTTGCACTGGGCCAAAATGGTTGGAAGCCTATACAAGCCAGACTTCGTGAGTCAGCCCCACCTTTTGTGACTGAGCTGATTCAAGAAATCACGGAGCATGAGAACTTCAGGTTCGGCAATGGTGGAGTGGTGCCTAGCACTCATCGATGGCGAATCCCAGCATTTGTGGGTGGTCGTGTTTTGCTGATTTGGGTGTCATTGGTTCCAGTTCCCTCTCTTGGCCTGCTTTTGGGTCGTGATTTTTTGGAGTCAGTTGGCGGAGTGCTGGATTTTGTAGACAAAACTATCAGCTTCAAGCACCTTGAGGCCGAGACCCAACGTTTGGAGCAGATGTCTGCGGGGCACTACATGTTGCCTCTTCTTGCAGAGCTTTGGCCGAGGCTCCCAGTTTTACGATGGAAGCGTTGTGGTTTGGATGGCATCATTGAATTGCAGATGAGTTCCAAAGATTGGTTGCATCGTTGTTTGACTGACAAGCAGAATGAGTTGAAGACAACCAGCAAACAAGTGAGTGACCATTTTCTTACTGAGCATTTCAATGAGTATGTTTTTTCTGGGCCTCCGGCTCAAAGCAAGACTGCGGACATCCCCATGTCAAGCAGTGCATTTCAGACGCACATTGTGGAGTCTTTTTGTGATGAGTGCCTCAGAAGCCCAAACAGCGTCACAGCCATGGCGGTTGGGTCCCCTGGATGTGAACGAGACAATCAGGCACCTGAGGCCTGCGGCAGCAAAGATGTTTTACGAGGAGACAGGGTCCTACGGCCAAATTTGGTACCGTTGGAGAAGATTCATCCTTCGCGCCCAAGAGCGTCGAGCCTGGCACGAACAAAGTTTGCTTTTGTGGTTGCTATCGCACTCGCAGCTACGTTTTGTGCCTTTTCCATACCCTTCCATCGAAACTCCAAAGCAATGGGAGGAACAGGCTCGTGCTCAATGTCAAGCTGGAACCCTCATTGGCTCTCATTTGCAAATGGCCTTGGACAAGAAGAGATTCAATGCCCAGAACTTGCAAGCCTTGAGCCAGTTTCGCAATCGTTGCGGATGGAGGCTGGCATTCCTCGAAGATCCAGTTTTGGATGGCTTGTTGGCCGCTCGATCACACCGAGGCCAAGCAAGCAGACTGAAGCAAGCTTCCATGACCGAGTTAAGAAGCAAGCTGCCGCCGATGCTCAAAAGACTGGCCGTGCTGCGGCCATTCGTCAATTGATTAACCCGAGAGGTGGACTTCCCACGCTCAAGGGCGATCTGATCAAGTTGGCCCACCTTGTGGATGTTCAAGTGGAAGAGAAGGACACGATCCCAGTGATCAGAGCCAAGGTTCAGCCCATTGCGCAGGACATTGCAATGACCTGTCCGGCAACTTCGGCACCCAAAGCCAAGTCCTCGGCCGCACCATCGACACCGGCCCCAGCATCACCTCAGCCAGAGGGCGCACCTTTGAGATCAACGTGGTCCGTGCTTTCAAGTCCAAGTCCAGAGTTGAGGACAGTGGCCGACATGGAGCGCCTGGGTCGTCAAGAAGCCCTGGCAGATCAAGTGCAGTTCATCGAGGATCGCATGAGTCAGATGCTGGAGAACCGGGTGGGAACAATGTTGCACGAATCAGAGAACCGAGTGCAGGGTCTTCTGTCTCAGGTGGTGCAACATGTGATGGCAATGAGCTCACAGCAAGTGAGCAATCAGATGGAACCCGAGGATGCCGAGATGTTTCCCCCTCAGATGCCGAAGTGATGCCAGAAGCTTTCAAGTTGAAGGCGGATTGCAAAGTGAAGCCTGCCATCAGGCAGATGATTTCTCAGGCTTGGCAACGACACCGCAAAGATCAACTGGCGGTGTCCACCAATCAACAACGAGTCATGGAAGTGTTCAACATGACTTGGATCAATGAGATGAAGCAGCATGAGAATCAGGCTTTCACGGTGGACATGAGCTTTCCAGATCCTTTTGTGACTGAAGTGTTCACCGACACGGAACCCATTGCTGCTGCAGCTCGTCGTATGGGCCTCAATGCCGGTCACAGCCTGACGTTGAAGACAGGTTGGGATTTTATGGAACCCAATCGCCGAAAAGCTGCGTTGAATCTCATTGATTTTCTCAAGCCTGAAGTTGTGATTTTAGCTTTCCCTTGTGGCCCTTGGTCACCCTTGCATCGTTTGAACCCTCCAGAAGATTTGCAAGAAAGAAGGGAAGCTGCGAAGCAGCTGGTTTTGTTTGCCTTCGAGGTGGCAACTTTGCAGTTGAAGGCCGGCCGACATTTCATGATAGAGAATCCACAACCTTCCGCAGCCTGGCAATTGGAGGAGCTGAAGAAGTTTGAAGCTCGCCCAGATGTCTTGTCAGTTATTGTGGATATGTGCGCTTTCAATTTGCGATCTGAAAATGGTGGCCTTCACCGCAAACGAACAAAACTGCTCTCTTCCAGTCAAGCCTTGATTTCGAATATGATAGGCCGACGTTGTGATGGCAGACACCAGCATGACCCAGTCATTGGCGGTTCCAAGATCACAGAAGCCGCTGGACACTACAGCCGCGAGTTTTCTGAAGCTGTGGTTAATTCCTTCATGGAACAGTTTGACTTTGAGACTTTAGCAATATTTCAAGCTATGAAGCCCTGCATGAGGTCAATGCCGCTGGTTTGCAAGATGATGCGGCAGATGGCTCAGAGTTGCAAATCGAGTCAGATGGATCGTTTGAACTATAGCCAATGATGATGAAAGTTTGGTGGTAACTCCTGCTGTGAAAGCTGCAGTTTACAGACTGCATGTGAACACTGGCCATCGCAGCTCCACTCGGCTGGCACGTGCTCTTCTCTTGTGTGGAGCTCCCAAAGAAGCTGTCTTGGCTGCTCGCCGCCTGAAGTGTGCAGTTTGCCAAGAAAGACGCCAGCCACGGGCTCGATTGCCAGCAGGTCTTCCTCCACCTCGTGAAGTTGGACAGCAAATCCATGTAGATCTGGTGTTGGTTGAAGATTCCTTGCGGCAAACCTATGTGGTTGCACATGCCACTGATGCTGTTTCGAGATTTCAAGCTGCGGCCGTGTTGAAGGACAAGTCCTCAGAGTCCTTCATTGAATTTCTGAACACCAGATGGTTGCCGCTTTTGGGCACGCCTATGACCATCATTGCTGACCAGGGAAGGGAGTTTATTTCTTTTGTGTTTGCCGATTGGTGCGACAGCAAATCAATCCATCTGCAGCACATTGCAATCGGAGCACCTTGGCAGAATGGTATCGCTGAACGCAGTGGTGGCACCTTGAAGGCGGTTTTGGGCTCTATCACACACACCCACTTCATTTCAACAGTGAGTGGTATGGATCAGGCAGTTTCTGAAGCTGTATCAGCTTACAACGATGATGTGCATGACAATGGCATTGCGCCGATTCAGTGTGTGACAGGCCGCATTCCACCGGCTTATGGCGATGTGCTGAACAACCTCTCACAAAGACTGGCGGAGCACTCGCTCATATCTGCAGAACCTTCACTGGCGAAGCAAGTTGCACTTCGCGAAACGGCCAGATTGGCCATGGTTCGACTTCACTACAGTCGAAGCCTTCGCACAGCTGAGCTTGCGAGATCCAGATCTTCTACGCAGGATCGAGTGCCTACGCCGGGCGATTTGGTTTTCTTCTGGCGAGCCCAGAAGTATGCAGGCCGTTCAAGTGGCCCCGGCTCAAGACGCAAATTGGCTTTGCGAAGATGGCATGGTCCAGGACTTCTTGTGGCCATGGAAGGTGATGTCGCCGCCAATTGCTTCATCTCCTATCGTGGGCAATTGACCAAATGTCCATTAGAGCATGTTCGAGCAGCCTCTTCGCTCGAAAGCATTGCGGCTGGCTCTTGGCAGGCAGCCATTGATGAGGTGATTGACGCTGCTAAGCATGATGCAGGGCGAGATCAAGGAGGTCAGACTGCTGCGTTGGAAGATCAAGAACCTTTGCCAATTCCAGTTCCGGGTTCGACACCTGCGAGTTTGTCACCGCAGGAAATTGTGGCCGCGTTGCAACCTCCGCCTGAGGCCTCGGTGAGCATTGGACCTACGCCGAGATCTTCCATTGCTTCAGGTGTTTCAGCCCCAGCTAGCTCTGCAGCTCCAGGAACGCCCATTCCGGACTTGATTTTGCAAGCATCTCAAGTTCCGGTGCCTGGCACCCTCTGTTCAATCTGAACCGAGTTCTTTGCAGCAGACTTTGCAGCGTGCAAGGAGTTTGGATGACCTGCAACGTGGAGTCAAGCGTCCTTCAGAGCTTGACCCTTTGGATTTGGATGTGCAGCCGCCACCCAAGTCTTCTGCAGTGGCTTCTAGTTCTTTGGAATCGCAGCCTGCGTTTGATGCCCTGGTTTTGACCAATGAAGAGCTTGAGAAGTTGTCATCGCAGCAAGATCGTTTACACCCCTTGCTGCAACTCCAAATTGATGTTGAAAAGGATCGCCGAGACCCTTGGTCATGCCTGGAAGATGATCATGGCACTTGGGATGGCAGATGGTCCTACATGTGCCAACGTGATTGGCAGACCATGCAGAAGTTGGGTCAGAAGTTTCCCAACGGCGAGTCTTTGTTTGACGACTTTGAAGTCAACCTTGCCCAGACTGCTCGCAAAGAATACCATTGGAGCAAGATGACTCCGGAAGAGAAAGCTCTATGGGGCGAAGCTGCAGTGAAGGGTTGGAATGCCTATATAGACAACAATGCCATAGAGATCCTGTCCATGGAGGAAAGCCGGCGAGTTTACAATGAGCTGGCCAAGCAGCAAGAGCTGGACAGAATCCTTGTTCCAAGGTTTGTCTGCACAGACAAGAATGATGGTTTGAGATCAGCTTCGCATCCTTTGCCTGTGAAACCTTCTGCCCGCATGGTAGTGCCTGGTTTCAAGGACAGAGCCAATCTTGAAGGTCAGCTGAGAAGAGATGCGCCAACAGGCTCGAGATATGCTTTTTTCATTATTGCTGCATTTCATGAAACTTGGGCTTTGATTTCTGCAGATGTGAAGGCTGCCTTTCTCAAAGGGGACCCATATGTCTCACGATTGCTTTGGATTGCCGCGACCAATGCAAAGACAAGCCCGCCGATTCCTTTGCAAAAGGGCCAGTTGGCCAAGATCGTCAAGGGCGTGTTTGGTTTGGCCGATGCCCCACGCCAATGGTGGTTGCGACTGGCAAGAGCTATGTCCGAGCATTCATCTCCCATGAGTTGCATTGATGGTGCACTATGGTTTCTCTGGGGAAAAGATGCCAATGCTGACGGCACTAGAACCTTGCAAGGTGTGATCGTCAGTCATGTGGACGATTTGCTATTTGCTGGATCCCCAACAGCCGAACAATCTCTCATGGCCATTGGGGCTGAGCTTGGTTTTGGCTCGATCGAGCGAAATGATTTTGTTTGGTGCGGCAAACGCATTCGCAGGGCACCAGATGGCACAGTTCGTGTTTCTATGGTGGAATACCATGAGAATGTGGCCGAGATTGTGATCGACCGACATCGCAAACGAGATGTCACAGCTGCGCTGAACCCGTCAGAAGCCAAGAAGCTCAGAGCTGTTATTGGAAGTTTGCAATGGCTAGTTGCACAATGTCGTTTTGACATGGGCTTCAGTGTGAGCGCGATTCAAGGAGAAGTTCTGCCAACCATCTCTACGTTGATTCGTGCCAACTCCTTGGTTCGTGAGTTCAAGTGCCACAGCAATTTTGAATTGGTATTCAGACCTATGGATTATCGCAAAGCTGGAATCGTTGTGGTTTCAGATGCAGCCTTGGGCAATGTGACTCGAGAAGGCAGCAATTGCTATTTTGTTTTGGTGGCTCAGCCTGAACTCCTTCAAGGAGATGAAGGTGTGTTCAACATTTTGGACGCTCGGTCCCACCGAATCCCTCGAGTTTGCAGGTCTACATATGCTGCAGAGACTCTTGCAGCGGAGGAGAGCTTGGATTGTGGACAACTGGCTCGTGGCCTGCTAGCTTTAGCTCAAGGTCGCCAATTGAGTGGTCGTAAAGCCAACCTTCTCATGAACAGTGTTCCATTGACTGCAGTGGTGGATTCGGATGCCAAAGATGTCTACGACAAATCAAATTCCGACACTCCAAGTTTTGGTAGCCAAAAGTCAATGGCTTTTAGCATTGCGTGGATGCGCTCCATTCTGCGCCTCCCAAACAGCTGCTTGAAATGGACATCCAGAGAGAACATGTGGGTGGATGGTGGCACAAAAGAAATGGACTTGACGCACATGCGTGCTATCATGTCCCGGGGGAAGTGGTCTATACCCTACAGTCCAGAATTTGTCAAGCAGGTAAGCAAGGCCAAAACACTCAAGCCTTCGGTGCAGTCAGCATGCGTTGACCTTCCTGGAGTAAGAGTTGAGGATGGCGAGCCCTTGTTGGCATTTCTTTGGGGTCTGGCGGAGAAACGAGGCTGGCACTTGCGGAATGGGATAGGCATTCAAGTTGCCTTCAACGCCAAGTCCTTCCGGACACCTGAACCAAGATTTTCCGCATCCCAGAAGCCACTGAGAAGCAGCTATGCACGTTTCAATCTGGACGACGCACGATATGAATGGCGCCGTTTAGAGAGGGCCGTTAGGTACAGCGAGTTGCCGAATCAGCATGCGCTGATCGATGTGGCAGCACCAGTGTTAATTAGCATGTTTCATGCTGAGGCCAATGCTGAGTCATCCATTTCTGATCAACAAAAGAATGAGACAAATGTGAATTGCACCATTGATCATGGATGATGTCAGCGATTGACCTGGCCCTGTTTTCATTTTGGCTCCGGCTGCCCCTCGAATTGTGACAGATCTTCAGCCATGCTACGACTCTTGTGGCAAAAGAACTGACCGCTTCGCTTGCCGTTGCATGCGCATAAAGCTGTGTTGCGGAGATTTCTTTGTCAATCTACAAATTTTGCTATGTTTTGGTGATACCATGGAAACCCCCATATCTGGATCACTTGGAGTTCATCCATGTCATTAACCAGAATTACTTGTGAACCGTTATTAACATGGTAACTATTAGTTATGAATACATTGTTAATATAATCAGTTCATAAAACCATTTTTATCCACAATTATGAATATAACTACTTAATTGAATATAAGTACTTAATACCTGTTATTAACATGTTATTAAACACAATTATAAACCATTGTTATTATGATTATGAACATGTTATTATGTACCATTAATATACATGTTCTGAACCATTATTATTATGTACAATCAATACATTGTTCCATATACCAATATTGGTTCGTGTATTAATGGAACATATTAATGTTTATAATAATGGTTATGAACCAATTTGGATCTTCTAATCGATGGCCAAGAGTTCAAGGGCAAATGTACCAGGGATCCGGTTGTGTATCGTTCACAACACTCAAACCAGCAGAATCTGCACGATCGTGTGCACATTATGGCTGTCAGTGATGAACAGTCCTTTGCCAGTGAAGACGGAGCAATGGCTATTGGCGACCAGTTCGGTGCATTTTTGTCCGAACCGGTCACTGGCAAAGTCAAAAACACAATTATGGCCCGTGATCCTGAGGGAAATAACAACGGTATCTTTGCTCTCCATGATGAGGGCACCGCCTCGATTCCCGGTAATTCAGGAATCCCTTGCCACGGACCCAATGGTAAATTGGGTTTCCACTATGGCAAGGCTGCCACCGGCGAAGGAGCTATCCTCTGCCCTACGGGCCCAGTACCTGTAACTATCAAGTTACAAACCAAAGGCCCTAGAGATCCAATGCTCGCTGAGCAGGTCCGAGCAATGGCTAGGCCACATATCAACACGTTGAGAGGCTTGACCTTGAAATCCAAGGATAAGGACCACGTTCAGATTTGAACAAAAAACGTCCTGACCGCCCTAGGTGCAGTTAAAAGTGTAGAGCGGCCGTGACGTGTCCTCTCCTGTTCATGGCTATTTGATCTTCAGAGGGTAATAGGTTTTTTGGCAACTCGAGGCCAAAACTTAAATTAGAACAGAGTGGCGCCATTTTTTCCCTGGAGGGTTCGATTCCTGCGACTTCGGCAGGTGCTTGTCTGAGGCCGAGAAGGCCGAGGCACGAAGGCGCGGCACCGGGGAAACGTTGAAGGACCACCAAAAAACGTGTGGAAAACAACCGAAAAACCACCGAAAACCCACCAAAATAGATAGAAATCCCAAACTTTTATGAAGTTTCAATGGGAAAAAAAGGGGAAAATCATCAAAAGGTGGGATGGAGAAAGTGAAATCTTCTACTAGAATTGTGGTAATAATATATGTGTGGTTTCTATCTTGTTTGATGTTGTCAATACTTATTGAGAAGTGATGATATTGGTAACATATCGCTTCATGAGTGGGCTTACGCCTGTACCATGTTATCGGATACAGCAATCAGGTAATATGGATTCGTCTGAAAATGTGTTTGACCAGCTGGTTGGCGGTTTCAAACATTTTTTTTTGTCCATAATATATGGGATGTAATCCTTCTCATTGACTTTCATATTTTTCAGCGGGGTAGGTCAACCACCAACCAGTCAGTGAAACACGAACGAAATGAAGTTTGTATGATCCTGGAAACTGATGTCGACGCTTGATGGAAGATGGGGGTGCCGTTTGGTTTCATGGTTATGTTTGGGTTTCATTTATGTTCACCAGACCATAGCTTATTCTAAGAATCAAAAAACTTGAAACAAGACAAATGGAAAAAATCATTAGAATAAGCTATAGAGGAGAACATAAGGTTTCATCTTGTTTTTGAAGTGTGGAACTGAGTCAATGTGGTACCAGTGGTCTTGCTAAATGTACCTACTGGATCTTGTTGTTTTGGCGTCTTTTTTATTGAGGGACTAGATGATGTTTATTATTCCTGTCCTTTTGGCATCCCCGAATTTGTAGGCTACAAAGAGGTTATACAAAAAAATTGTACATGGGTTTGCCGGAAAACAGCTTACCCAATTCCATCCACTGGTCATCCTCATTTTCAAATATCAATAAGAAATGGTACATTATATATGTAGGTAAGTGCAATGTCACTTTATATGTCACTTACCTTTCCATCCACTGGTCATGACCATATTTTTGATGGGGTACAGAGGCCCCAGCCATTGTGACTTTCCAAGGCAAGGAAGTTCTCTGCTTTATGGCGAGATGCTGCCAGATGGTGTTTCCAAGGTGCGATTTATGCGAATCCCCAGCGCGATTTTATGCGTCTCAGCGCGATGATTTTTTTGGGGTATCTTCAGGGCTAAGCAAATCGTTCTAATTCTAGGAACCGAATCTAATAGTGTTTAATAACGAAATGGTAGGAAATGGCTGGAAGATAAGTGACATATAAAGTGGGGCCTCCTAGATTTCTAAGATAGGTGAACATGACTCCAATATGTTTTATCATGTTTATAACTTAGAACCTTTTGTTATCGGAGTCATGTAATTGGGAATGTAGACCCAACATCATAAGTTATACAAGCCCCCTACATGGTTATACTTATTACTATCATTACCTTAGTCAAACCCATATAGTCATCACCACTATAGTTAATATGTTATGATATGGGGTTTGTAGACCAACCTACAACTGGAGGCCACACATTGTAGGGTTTTTCTCGGTGAGACAGACAGGATAGGTCCACTTGCAGCTGGGGTATCTTATCGCCTTATGATTCGTGGGGTGAACCACCAAGGAGTGTCGACTGTTTACCCAGGAAAAAAACACATGATAGGTTAAGTCCATTTAATGGATAATAATGGGATGATTTATATGGAGGATTAGTCAATTGATATTAGTGATGGATGTTTTTTTATCGATGATTATAATGGATACTTACCCTGATACTAGGCCAATCAACTGGATGGGTAGAAACTCATCCTTTAGTCTTTTGGTATGAATGGGATTATCTACTAACCAGCTAAGAATTTGTCATTTTTTGCAGGGTATCTAAGATTGGCCATGTTTAAGTCCCAGATTTTTTGATTAGTAATCCTATTTTAAGTGGAGTGAACCACAAACTTGGGCTGGCTTATTTGGGGTGCACTGTTGGTCAAAATTCTTCCATAACAACCCCAACGGACGGATTGTTTGGAAATAAGGTGCCCTCAGATTTTTCCCCCTTTTCCGCTTCAATTTGCTAAAATGGGTTATCCCCCATTTTAAGACAAACACACATCAGTTTGTTTGTTATAGCCATAGTTTATTCCATTTCTTTAAAGATACATATCCCCATTGTATCCCATGAAAGTTCCCAATTTTTTCCTATTGGTTTGACTCCAGACAGATGCAGTAAAGCAAAATCCGACCAAACGAAGGTCGGAATATGATAGAATGTAAATTATTGCGCCCTCCCCCCGCAGATATGTTTGTTGGTTAAAAATAGAAAATTTGAGAAACCCATATTTTGATTGGTTAAAAAACAATCTTTATTGGTTAAACCATGTAGAAACCCCAATTCTTGCTACTTGGAATCCCATTTTTGTTGCTTCAACGGCCATGTGAATCCCACGGTGGGACCCGGGACCCGGGTGTTTCACCAGGCCTTAGACCTGAAGCGCCTGGGTCAAGCATTGGGTGTTGGGGGCCTCAGACCTTGGCATTTTTTGGCCACTGGTAGCGATGAATATTGGAGGAAACATAGTTTTCTTCAGGTCAAGGCCTAATCGAAGGAAGTTTAGAAGTCAAACTTCCGACAATATGGACAGCCATCCGTGATTCACAACAACCAGCCTTTCCTATATAGGTTTCCTATTTTTGAAACTTCCGCCACCGCCTTGTGCGGTACTACTGGTATCATTCTAAAAGAAAATACTGTAGTTCATACAATAATATTTTATATATTTCAGGTCAATATACCATAATATCATAAAAATAGTAATTGACGTGAAGATAATTGAAGACTATTTTTCCAAAAAAAATACTTTACTTCGTGTGATCCCCACTATGACATTTATACATGTTCTTACTGGCACATCTTCTGGCATTCTATCTGACATATCTTCTGACATTCTATCTTCTGGCATATCTTCTATCTGGCATATCTTCTGGCATTCTATCTGGCAAATCTTCTGGCATTCTATCTGGCATATCTTCTGGCATTCATATCTTCTGGCATTCTATCTGGCATATCTTCTGGCATATATTCTGACATATCTTCTGGCATTCTATCTGGCATTCTATCTGGCATATCTATCTGGCATTCTTCTGGCATATCTTCTGGCAAATATCTTCTGGCATATCTATCTGGCATATCTTCTGGCATATTTTCTGGCATTCTACCTGGCAAATCTTCTGGCACTCTATCTGACATTTTATCTTCCTACATGAGGTCCGGCAGGGAACACTTGGCGTGGATACTCGCGGTTGAGGTCCGGCAGGGAACACTTGGCATGGATACTCGCGGTTGAGGTCCGGCAGGGAACACTGGGCGTGGATGGTCGTGGTTGAGGTCCGGCAGGGAACACTGGGCGTGGATGGTCGTGGTTGAGGTCCCGCAGAGAACACTGTGGATCGCGGGTCGCAGTTGGACGAGGACGACGAGGACGACAAGGATGACAAGGAGGACGAAGAGGACGAGGAGGAGAGGAGGAGGAGGAGGACGAGGCAGGAGGAGGCAACTGACATAAAATCTAACAACCCTCACCTGGCAGGTGGGGAATAATCATGCTTAAAAAATAAAATAAAATATGTGATGTATGCTGTCACCATAGGCTATAAATAATTTATTTTTTTTGTTTCCATTGCATGGTGCCACCAACGCCATACTGGAATAGCAATTGGATCGTTCAAGTTGCTGCCACCAATGGCCTTTGGGCTATAGGGATAGTCATCCCGCTGTATCCAAAAATTCTGAGCCATCAAATACCAGCATTACATCATTATGGAATGTTTCAAGATGGTAAAGAATGGGGAATCATTAAAAAAAAGTGTGTGTATGTGTGTGTGTTTAATCCTGATTAAAAATGAGCAGTGGTTGCTGAACCCCTCTTGGTTGATGATTGGTTTAAGTGTGCAATTATCTAATTAATCGAGGATTGTGACAGCCCACAATGAGAATACCTATTCACATGGCTCAAGCATTGTAAGTGCCATTTTTATTGGGAAACATCGACATAGAACTGACCAGTTACGCATAAAAAGCAACGAAATACAAGGTAATGTTACGCGCAAACCCCCAGTTCGCCCACACAACTGTTAAGGGGATATTGCAGGGAGTGTCAAACTTTACATTCAACAGAGTTTCTAGGGAACCATAAAATCCCCATCCCCTATGAACTTTACATTCAAAGCGAATATTCAACATGATTCAACAGAGTTTCTAGGGAATCACCAAATCCGCACCCCCGTTGAATTTATATTCAAGGGAATTTTCAAGGAGTTTAGGGTTTAAGGTTTTAGGGTTTAGGGTTTAGGGTGATGATGATGATGATGATGATGATGATGATGATGAGCAGGAGGAGGAGGATGATGATGAGGATGAGGATGATGAAGAGGATGATGAGGGTGATGAGGGTGGTGATGATGATGATGATGATGTTGTAACATTCAACGCACAGGTAGCCTGAGCTGTGCGTTGCAAGATGAAAGCCAAGATCACAGACATGTGCATTTTGTCGTTCAAAACACAGTTTTTTTTGTTTTTTGATCTTCGGGGACGTCGTCGACATAGGCGCGGGCAAACTGGGGGTTTGCCCGTAATGTTAGTAAAGCAATAGTGTAAACTATCCCCAAAATTACCATAAATGGGCGGTATAGACCATGAAACTAGGTCAATCTTGCATGAGAAGAAACTCATCCTTTATTCTTTTGATATCAGTGGGATTATCTACTAATTAACCAGCTACGAATTTTCAATTTTTTGCGGGGTATCTGGCTGATTGGCCATGTTTAAGTCTGGAGTGAACCCCCAGACTTGGGCTAAAAGAGGCTAAAAGAGTTGAGTGTGGGTCAAGATATTCCATAAGGTTTATGATTGTTTTACTAACATTGTTCAAGAATCAACTTAGCCATTATTCACTAACCATATTACTAATGTTTTACTAACATCAGTTTACTAACATTATTTACTAGGTTTCAATATTCGCCATTTGTTCACCTGTCGAAGTTCCCACCGCCGAAATTTTGCCGAGGAAAATTCCACGATCTTGGAACTGGGCATGGGTTGGCGACTCAGTTCGGAAGGGTTCCGTGAAAGCCGGAAAAATGGGATGGGAACCGACTGATGCAGGCTACATTGTGGTACAGCTTACAAGGTGGTGCCCCCATAGTTATAAGTTGGTTTATAATCCCCATTAACTATCGATATAACTCCCATAAACCCTAGTTATTGGACTTATAAACCAACTTAGCTAACTATGGGGCACCACCTTGTACGAATGCTGATACTCTCTTGCTTTTGTGCAGGGACCTTTCTCGCGTCATCAAGTCACTCAGGCTTGGTATTCCAGATTCTTTGTGATCTTTTACCTGTTGGTTCACTGCATGACTGAAGCTGCAATCCGGAAGCCGTAAATCTAGATGCTGCAGGAGGCTGGCTAGAACAGGTTTGAAAGAGGTTACGGCGAAGGAGTTCAAGATGCGCGGGCATTTTTTCCATGAGCGAAAACGGGCTTACAAATGGCACCTCAAGCGCTGCGGCCTGCCCACAGAAGAGCAGAAGTGCCCAGCATTGGCTGAACCGCGAAAAAAGGCAGAGAAGTAACAGAAAGGACAGGGTTCCTCATCTTGATGAATCTGTGTCTTTCCTCATTGATCTTTATATTATTATACCATATAGTATGCCCTGAAGTGTCTAGGTTTTTGGCCGGTAGCATCTCAGCTTTGTGAAGGGCCTAAGTAGCCCTCAAAACGATACTGCATGGTTGCTTTCAGTTACTGGTTTCTGTCCGAATTTGAATTGCTGGATGGTGATGACAGTTGGATTCTGTTATGACACCACTTTGATACGTAATTGGTGGAATTGGCCAGCTGGACTTTATCGTATCTCCGGATCTAAAAAGATTGCAAATGTATCGTCAAGGGTTCACACTTCAGCGGAGCCTATGGCCGAAAAAACTCAGAATGTGGCTTCGCTGACAACTGCATTTGGTTGGTGGTTTGGAACATTTGGATTATTTTCCATTAAGGTGGGAATTTCATCATCCCAACTGACTTTCATATTTTTCAGAGGGGTAGGTCAACCACCAACTAGGTAATGTTGGTAAAACAATGATATAATGGGATAATCAATTATAAAACATATTATATATATATATAGCATGGTTAATATTAAATAATGATACCCTCTGGTAATTTAACATAGCTATTGAAAATGGCCATAGAAATAGTGGATTTTCCCATGAAAAATGGTGATTTTCTATAGCTACGTTAGTTTACCAGAGGGTATATAATGTGGGTAAAACAATGCCATAAACCATTGGTTTCACCCAACTGGTTCAACCAAAGCCACCGAGAGGGGCAACCTTTTTTGGACCATCGGGTGGCTGCCAGAAATCATGGGGGATTCATTCAACATCGAAAGGTCCCCTTGCGATAATGATGATGTTTACCCTCTGGTAAACTAACGTAACTATGGAAAATCACCATTTTTTGTGGATAAATCCACTATAAATAGCAAATTTCAATAGCTATGTTAGTTTACCAGAGGGTAAAGGGCTTCCAGAAACTAGGCAACCGGTTGACTCGGCGCCCTTGTAAGGGTGACGAATTTGAAATTGTCATTTTTGAGGGGAAGAGAGAAAATGCTGGTATTTGCAGGAGTCGTCAAAAAATGTGTACAAAATGGACATTGATTTCGATTGGCAGGCGTGTGACTCAAGAGTGAAAATTTGAATTTCGCCTGCGCGGTGATTCGATTTTTCTCTTCAAGGGTGAAAAAAAACATTAGAATTTTATGATTTTGAGTCATCCAAATCACATCAATCAAGGCGGTATTCAATCCTCTTTTTTTCCACTTTTCGAAGTTAGCGGTGCCAGAGCGCTTGTGGCAGTGCTGATGCTACAGTCTGTAACAAGGCAGCGTTGTGACGCCAAGTCCAGCTGTAAGCATAACTGTACCGTTTTTGGTACACCTGTTGTTTCTTTTTGTGGAGCATGGATTGAGGTCGCCATTTTTTTAAGTGTTTCCAAGTGCCATCAAGTTGTTGAGTTCCAGCGATAATGGTTCTAGATGATTTACCCCACAAACGACCCCGAAAATGATAAGTCTTAGTGAAGATATTCTGTTTGTGGTTGACCTGGGCTACCTTGAACCTTTTTTGGGGATAGTCTTGCTCACACGTCGCTGCGAAACCTCTGGCCCCATCTGCTGTGACAATACTACTGCTAGGGACAAGCCTCAAGAGATCCGTGCCCGTGACCTCTGAGCGCGACTCCTGCGGCGGACGTGCTTTCCTTGGCCAGCGTCAGAGGAAAATGAAAAAGAAAGCGCGCAATGAGAAACTGATTCTGACATGGTTGTGGCTCAGCAAACATTACATTCAACAAAACATGTCATGTAATTTCATCGGGTATCGGAGGTACCAACTTCAATGGCAAAGGTCGCATCAGCAGAGCTCCGGTCATGCGGCACATCAAGCCCAGAATGCGAATGTGAATCTGGAAGTACTTGGGGACTTTGCGGGTGTTGTGTGCTTTTTTCCACGCTTGGATCTTGTTGTGCCAGGTGGAAGATTTTGAGCTCACCTCAGGCGTCGATTATATTATCTTGGAGACACTAGATTGTCATGATAATAGAGAGTTTGGCCAAATGGAGAGTACGTGTCTCACTGAAGCAAAAAAAAAGTTTGATCCAGGAAACATACATCTTGCCAATTCCCGTGCCATCTATTTCATACACGTTTTGCGGGAGCAGAGAACTAGGCAATCTTTCTGCACCAGTGGACTGTTTGCGCGCAATGTCCCCTGTTTTCTCCGTCAAGAAGTCCAAGAGAGAATTGGCTGCGTAGCGACTACAAAGAACACGGCATGCAACTTCCCGTGCGCTAGGAGGTGAACGAGAGGCATGAATCCACATCGAAATAATTTCATCAACTTGCTCGAGAGTCAATGTTCTGCACTTTTCCCACGGCCAAGGCCCCGTTCTCACAACATTCAATCTGTGGCGGCATTGTTGCTCTCCACAGCGTACCACATAATGTCCATATTTGTAGTACTTCTCGGACACGTGGTGACGGCCCTGATTTTTCCCTTTGACAAACTCTAACTTTTTGCTGTATCTTCCGTACTGACATTTCTGGCACGCTTTGGGCAAACGAAACAATCCGCAGGACAAGTTTCGTTCCCAAACTTCCTGCGCAGAAGCAGTGGCCTTTTGCACTTGCATTTCCAAATTTTTCTTTGTTTTCTCCACATACGAAGCCCTCTCTTTTCTTTCTCGCAAGCGTTTCTGCTTGCTTGTGACTCCAGTGTATTTTTTTGTTCTGCTTTCTTTCTGTGCTTCTTGAGTTCTCGGACCAAATCGAACTGGACGTCTTCCAGTCTGTCTACTTTTTCGACCTTGCTCTTGCAAAAGTTTTTTCACAAGCGCAGCGCCAGGAAACTTGCAAGTGCGAAGATCATGGCCATTGGCGCCACAGACTTGGCACTTGTGACCGTGCGCAGGCGATGCACGGAATTTCTGTTGACCAGCAGGTCTCTTCATTGAAACGGCTCTTAAGTGTTTAAACGCAAGATGGCAAGATGGCATGATGCAAAATGGCAAGATGGCAAGATGGCAAGATGGCAGTGTAGCAAACTAATGTGTAGATCCCATTTTTTTTAAACCTGTATCGCACATATTCTTTTTCTGTCCAACCGTCAAGCTCCTTTGTTATCTAGATCAAAAGTCTTTCTCATCTTTCAGCAACCGAACACTACCATCAGCAAGTTCGACACAATTCATCGAAGACCAAACGCCGGCAGCTTCATCAACATCTTCCCATGTCATGCCTGCGGCATCCTGCATCTCCTCAAGCGTGAACCAACGGTGAGGCAAAAAACCACCGGAGAGTTGTAGCAACGTATCCATAAACCTGGGATGGGCTGCAGACAAAACAAGATCTAGAAACTGTTCTTGTCTTCGGACATTCATTTAAAACAGGGATGAAACACAAGAAAGTCTTCAAGGAAAACCATACAAAGACACCTATCATAGTGAGCTCCCGTGTGATCCAGAGCGTCCCCAAAATTCGCAGGCACTTGAACTTGCAGAGTTGCAACCATTGCAGGCGGAGGCTGCCATGCTCCGCGTGCACGAACGGACGCAGCTGTTTCGTAAGGCCCTGAAGATAAAGTGGAGGACAAGGTCATCTGTTGAAATCGGCTCAAATCAATCGAAACATTGCGCACCACAGACGATTCACGAGGACGAACAGGACCCCATAGACGAATCTTATCTCGATGCAGCATGTTTGCCCGAATACTCTTCCGAAATGAATCTGCTTTGTGGTGGTCTCCATTGACTGCCAAAGTCTCTGCCTCACGAAATCCAAGTCTCTGGATAGCTTCCAATGCTCTGCGTTCCAATCCTGCCTTTGTTTGGGCATGAGTCACCATTCCTGCACGTTCAATGACAGCCCGGCAAAATCTTTCGTGAGCATCGTTGGTGGCAAAGACCGGCACGTGCAACATCGGCAGCAGTCGCTCTTTCAATGGTTGACAACACCAGAGAACAGGAATGTCCCCCAAGAGATGAAACGAAAGAGCGTAACCATGTTCACAACGAAGCAACCAAGTCTAAAAAATGGAGAAAAAGCTCTACATGCAATAAAGCTACAATGGCTCCAAGCTCACGTGCTAATGTAGCAGCGGGAGAGCCCTGGTCCATCTCATTATACTCAACCTCTAGGTCATGTGGCAACGAGTTCGGTGCAGACGTCGATGCTGCAGCATTGTCCCTGTCATTCTGTTGAAGCTCTTGTGCAGATGCCACCGAAGCCAGCGGAGCTTGCTCTGGAGAAGATGCCCTGCAAACTTTCTTTAATGACTTGTGAAAGCAACAATCATCCGCATGTATCAATGTAGATACATAGATATATATATATATACATATACATATATACATATATACATATATACATATACATATACATATATATATATTCACATATATACATATACATATCCACACATATAATTTATTTATTACTCTATAGTCTATATATATATATGAATATGCAGCAAAATAAAGCGCAATTCAAAAACCATATTGCAACAAGAAACCTAGACGACACTGCAAGCGGTGAATGCAACTGCAGAGACAACGCGTTGGAATGCACTGACCATGGTGACCTGTTGAGATTCTTCATGTCAAAATGAAACAATTCCCCAATAATGATAGTTGAAATGTCAAGTTGTTATATCATCATCACCCCGAAAAACCAAATCAGCAAATCAATCCATCCATGTCAAATCTTTATATAACATGATGCCCACAGCTCAAACCCTTTGCTATTTGGTACGTGAGATAATTTACGGTAATGAAAAAAAATATTGAGCGTCAACATTTATAAATCCAAACAAAACAACAAATTTGAACCCAGCTGCTGATTCCTTGCCAATGTCCTCCGCGGAGGTGTGAAGTGATCCATCGAGATCTAAACAGAGCTGCGGATTTCAGCCCTGATCATATATAAATAAAATCCGACCACGACCAACATAGGTTCACGCAGGAAATCCGCAAAAAGCGCGTCAGACAATGCAAGATGTCAGCAACGGCAACCTCTTCTGTAACGTAAAGGAAGTGCTCGATACGAACGTTAACATCCCCCCCCACCCCCCCTGACGATCATACGACAACAAATGCAACATGTGCCTCTTCCGTACCGTGAGGGAAGCGCTCGACACGAACGTTAACATCCCCCCCCACCCCCCCCTGACCATCATACGACAACATATACAACATGTGCCTCTTCCATGTGCAACACGTAAAAAAATAGAAAATTTCAAATCCTATACCCCCATTTCGGAAAACCTCATTCTTGAAATTTGCAACCCTTCCACGGGATCGTAAATGGCACATCTCAAAATCGACAACCCTTCCAAGGGCGCCGTATCAGCCGCATGCCTACAGAAACTACCAGAAATCACTAAATGTTTTGGATTTACTAACATTTATGAGCCATCTCTTGGGGTGTTTACCCGTGCTTGGTTGCATCATGAGGCAGTGGAACGGTGGCCATGCAGATGTTTCTACAATGTCCTTCGGTGAGGACTGGAATCGAAAAAAGGGGCTGAGCTGAAGAATGGGCGGGTTTATTTGCGCTACGATTTTGGGGAGTTTCTCCATCAACCAATTGGAGTTAGCGTTTTTCCCTCGATTTTGCGGAGTTTCTCCATCAACCAATTGGAGTTAGCGTTTGTCCCTCGATTTTGCAGATTTTCTCCACCAACAAACTGGAGTTAGCGTTTGTCCCTCGATTTTGCAGATTTTCTCCATCAACAAACTGGAGTTAGCGTTTGTCCCTCGATTTTGCAGATTTTCTCCATCAACCAATTGGAGTTAGCGTTTGTCCCTCGATTTTGCAGATTTTCTCCATCAACCAATTGGAGTTAGCGTTTGTCCCTCGATTTTGCACCTTTTCTCCATCAACCAATTGGAGTTAGCGTTTGTCCCTCGATTTTGCACCTTTTCTCCATCAACAAACTGGAGTTAGCGTTTGTCCCTCGATTTTGCAGATTTTCTCCATCAACCAATTGGAGTTAGTGTTTTTCCCTCGATTTTGCGGAGTTTCTCCATCAACCAATTGGAGTTGGCGTTTGTCCCTCGATTTTGCAGATTTTCTCCATCAACCAATTGGAGTTAGTGTTTTTCCCTCGATTTTGCGGAGTTTCTCCATCAACCAATTGGAGTTAGCGTTTGTCCCTCGATTTTGCACCTTTTCTCCATCAACAAACTGGAGTTAGCGTTTGTCCCTCGATTTTGTAGATTTTCTCCATCAACCAATCAAATTGGAGTTAGCGTTTGTCCCTCGATTTTGCAGATTTTCTCCATCAACCAATTGGAGTTAGCGTTTGTCCCTCGATCTTGCACATTTTCTCCTTTAACAAACTGGAGTTAGCGTTTGTCCCTCGATTTTGCAGATTTTCTACATCAACCAATTGGAGTTAGTGTTTTTCCCTCGATTTTGCGGAATTTCTCCATCAACCAATTGGAGTTAGTGTTTGTCCCTCGATCTTGCACATTTTCTCCATCAACAAACTGGAGTTAATGTTTTTCCCTCACTTGTTTTTCTTGCAGGCATCGACAGATGAGATTTAACTAGCAGCAAATGGGATTGAACCATCAGCAAATGGGGTCCATGTTTCACCATCACCGACTGGGATGTGTTTAGGTACATAGTCTATAAGAGGTATATAACCAAAGATTTGCTGGCTGTTGGTTTCAAAAATGTGTTTGATGATGTTTGATGCTCAATCATCTGTGCGATATTGGGGGGGACCTATGATGCGTAGATCTTGTCATCAGATATAGATATATATTTTAATATATTTTAATATATATATATAGTATAATAATATAGTATATATATATACTTATATACACATTATCATCCTGGTGATGTCCTGACAGAATGTTAAATTCCAAGTCGAGGTGTACCGAGACCGACAAGGTTTCTTCCTTTCTGGAATGTTTGGGGTGGAAAAGCCGCAGAAGTTCACCGAAGACGGTCAGCCGTTGCTACGGGTGATTCTGAATTTGCGCCCGATAAACAGGGCATTGCGGATCATCCAGGGGGACATAAAGGAGCTGCCCATGGCCACCAGTTGGACTCAGCTTTGCTTGGAGGAGTCTGAGACGATTCACGTATCTCAGGCGGACATGAGCTCGGCCTTTTACTTGGTCAAGCTACCCAGAGCCTGGCGGCCCTTCATGTGCTTCAACTCCAAACTGGACGGCAGCAAAATTGGGAGGCGACCAGGTGTGACCTACGTCCCCAGCTGCGCTGTCCTCCCTATGGGGTGGAGCTCACGTGTGGGCTTGATGCAGATGGCGTCAAGAGAAATGATCAGGAGGAACATTGTGTCTCAGTGCGACAGAGCTGAGAAGGCAGATGGTGGCTCGACCCTGGTTCGTGGACGTGCTCCGCAGAGCCGGAAATGAGTGTTTTTGGCAGGTTTACCTCGATAACTATATGGCAGGCGAAGTCGCAGCCAAAGGTTCAGGCGGCGCTGCCTCCCGTGCCCTGCACTCAGAAGCGGTTGAAATCTGGACCAGGAGGGTGTGCTGTGCGCGCCAGACAAGCCAAATTTCAGGACCTGAAATTGGACGCATTGTACTACAATGTAAGGCCACATTTTGGTGAGGGTATTGCCTTACATATGTTTTACTTGTACCTCGACCTTTTACAGATCAGTACCTCCGCTTTAGGTACCTGAAACATGTCCTAATTGACCGTTACAATCCAAATTTCAGGGTTTACTTCCCAAACGAGTCGCTTTGCAATTGGGTTAACGTGGATTTATGTTGGATATATCGAAATATATAGATGGATTCATAAACCAAACTTTAGTGGAGCCCTTATCACGAAAGGTAGCTCCAGTGGGGCTACCTTGAGTTTTGCTTTACGAAGTAGAAGGGGAGGGTGGCCAGCCCCGTTACCTGATTATTCAGGAGATTGCTAGTCATTTCAGTAACCCCCCCCCTCCCCTCCACGCCTCCCACGCACCCTAAGAGCAGACTCAAAACATTGTAATTTACAGTATTTTTGTTCTTTTCGGATCAAGAAACCACATTTTGTTACATGGTGAAACCTCCGTAAATACCAGTGTTTTTGCTAGGTGCTGGCCAAAAAACACTGTAAATACCGTGCTTTTTGCTACCAGAGGCAAAAAACATCGTAAATACCGTGGTTTTGGGCTTCCGACCCGCCAAAAACATTGGTATTTACGATGTTTTTTGCTCCGCGAGTTGCAAAAACACGCGAAACACCACCTATTTGACGATTCTCGGCCACTACGGAACCGAGAAAAAACGCTGCAGGGGTAACACCAACACCCAACAACAACAACAACGACGACAACGACGACCACGACGACAACGACGACGACTACAACCAACAACAAACAACAACACGCAACAACTCACAACAACACACAACAACACACAACAACACACAACAACACACAACAACACACAACAACACACACAACAACACACAACAACACACAACAACACACACAACAACACACAACAACACACAACAACACACAACAACACACAACAACACACAACAACACACAACAACACACAACAACACACAACAACACACAACAACACACAACAACACACAACAACACACAACAACACAACAACACACAACAACACACAACAACACACAACAACACACAACAACACACAACAACACACAACAACACACAACAACACAACAACAACACAACAACACACAACGACACACAACGACACACAACGACACACAACGACACACAACGACACACAACGACATACAACGACACACAACGACACACAACGACACACAACGACCACAACGACCACAACGACCACAACGACCACAACGACCACAACGACCACAACGACCACAACGACCACAACGACCACAACGACCACAACGACCACAACGACCACAACAACCACAACAACCACAACACACAACACACAACAACGTTTCGGACCGCTGTTCGCGCGCGGATTCAATTCGTGCGCGAATTCAATTTGATTTTCAGCAAAGATTTTGAAATCTCTGCATGTAACGACGTCAATATATCTATATGCATACGTATCCATATATCTATATATATATATATACAGATACAAACATATATAAATATATGTATATATAAATGTTTTGTGTGCAGATTTGATTGTGGAATCCAACTTGAAGATTTCATGTGCCCATGCTTGTCAATAGAGGTTAATAGAGCATTTGTCTTTTATTTCGTTTTTGCGTCACACCTTTAGCCAGTCTTTGTCCTGGCTCAAGTCTCCGATTTTTTTCGGTTCGCACCCTATTCGACTCATCCTTTCTTTTCCGTAAAAGGCTAACGGCTAAAGCATGCAGCACTGTCCCACCCCACCCCACCCCACCCCAATGCGTGGCGTAGCATCACCAACGTGATCAAGTCCAAAGGAACGTCATCACTGCCCCACCCCACCCCAATGCGTGGCGTAGCATCAACAACGTGATCAAGTCCAAAGGAAACGTCATCGCTGCCCCCACCCCACCCCACCCCACCCCACCCCATGGTGTCGCGAAACCCTCCGTACACTGGCAAATATGACATAAAAACCGCCGTGCCCTGCAGTACTGCGTTTCTTTCGGTGCGCGCGGACAAGGGTCCGGAAGGCACAACAACCACAACAACCACAACAACCACAACAACCACAACAACCACAACAACCACAACAACCACAACAACCACAACAACCACAACACACAACACCCCACACGCCACACGCCACACACCACACACCACACACCACACACAACACACCACACACCACACACAACACACCACACACCACACACCACAACACACCACAATACACCACAACACACCACAACACACCACAACACACCACAACACACCACAACACACCACAACACACCACAACAACCACAACAACCACAGCAACCACAGCAACCACAGCAACCACAACAACCACAACAACCACAACAACCACAACAACCACAACAACCACAACAACCACAACAACCACAACAACCACAATCACAACCACAATCACAACCACAAGAACAACACCAACAACCACAGCCACAACAACAACAACAACAACTTCAACGACAACGACAACGACAAGGACAACGACAAGGACAACGACAAGGACAACGACAACGACAACAACAACCACAACAACAACAACAACAACAACTCGAACAACACCAACACCAGCAACACGACCAACAACACCAACACCACCAACAAACCCAACCACACCAGCAACACTATCAATACCAACAACACCACCAACACCAACAACACCAGCAACACCAACATTAACAACACCATCAACACCAACACCACCAGCACCACCAAGACCAGCAACACCACAACCACCGCCAACCCCAACCACACCGCCGAAGCCTTTCCGTCGCTTTTACCAGATTCCACTTCATGTTTTTAGAGAGAAAATGGCCGCGTCGTTTTTACCAGACTCCACTTCATGTTTTTTTCCTTGCCCTCTCCCCTTTTTTTTTCTTCGGTTCCTTTCTTGTTCACCTACCTTTTGTGTTTCCCCTCTCAAGTTGAAAATCATGACTCGAACCATTCAACCAGGAAATACTTCCTGATTGGCGGGTAAAACTCCAAAAGCTCCCAGGTTCAGTGGGTTCAATCATCTTGAGTCCATATTTTTCCTGGTTAACCCACCTGGTAACGTGCCCCATACTTAGCTAAGTTGGTTGAAATAACTCGGTGAAGTCTAGGGTTTGTGAGATAGATATATCATATCTATAGTATTCATGGGGTGAAACTAAACCGACGAACATCACTGGCAAAGGGCACCTCACAGGAAATGGTTGTTTAATCTTCAATTATCCCTATGGTTGGTGTTTATGCTTAAACATAAATGTCACATGTCCCAAAAATCTTCCAGATACAAGACTGATTATATATACATACATACACATGGATGCTTTTAGAAAAGTTTGTTTTTTTTCTAAATATCAAATATAAGATGATAACGATGATATAAGCAGCATAGTCACCATAGTTATTGTGATTTTCAAATATGGAGATGGGTCAAGTGTACCACGCGTACCATCCGCCAGGAAAGTGGTGGGCGTGGAAGTGGTGCGTTCGCGCTATTCCATCGCTGAGGCGACATCGATGGAATCAACACATTTTTGGGGAAGCTCCTACAATGTGGTGCCCCCCAGTTATAAGTTGGTTTATAATCCCCATTAACTATAGTTATATCTACCATAAACCATAGTTATTGGACTTATCAACCAACTTAGCTATCTAGGGGGCCCCACTTTGTAGTGGACGTTTGAAAATATATGGAGTTTTCAACTAGTTTCAACGTCATGAAACTACTTGATTTAAGAAACCAAGTCAGGAGATCACAGGAGATGGCTTGATCATATGGAATAATCATGGTATAAACCATTTGACTAGCCTCCCAGTAAACGAACACTAGACAAAATTACCGTTTTGGACACCGGTAAAAATCATCGCTTCCTCAACGGAAGCCATGGCTTCCATGGCGCCAGGCGGCGTTGCAGCGCCTGGCACAAGAGGAGCCGGAGCAATGGAGGAGCCGGGAGCCATGTCGGCCTTGACTCAGAGTTGCCCCCAATTTTGGGGTTTCTTCAAGGTGGTGCCCCATAGTTAGCTAAGTTGGTTTATAAGTCCAATAACTAGGGTTGATTAGGGGGTTATATCTATAGTTAATTGGGGATTATAAACCAACTTATAACTGTCCCATTTTGGGTATATTGGACATCACCTTTTTTGGTAGCCATTATAGACCATATACCTAGTGGTTGGGTGATGTTCAATGGGGACATTTAATGACCCATGGGACTCCAAAAATGTCCAAGTCACCATGGGTTTTTTCAAAAATTCCCTGAAGCAGAAGTCATCGGTATCCCACGTCCTCCTTCCTCGAAAATGATGAACATGGGGATCCAATGGCACTATGATGGGGATTTTAATATATATCATAATGGAATGGACGTAATAGTGATATTAGGCGGTATCTTGAAATGGGGATCCCCAAAACCATGGCTGTGGTCATACATGACGACTGGATGATTTGGGGGTAGCCTCAGGACTTAGGAAAGTTTATTTTTCTGGTTGGTGGTTTCAAACATTTTTTTTTCCATCTATTGGGAATAGTCATCCCAACTGACTAATATGTTTCAGAGGGGTGGCTCAACCACCAACCAGTTTTTGTAGCCATTGAATGGGGAGAATATGAGGAATGTACCGATTTGAGATGCAACCATCAAGAAATAGCTAGAACATGGAGGGTTCCCAAGTCATGTGGGATCCCTAGTCGTCACCGTTGTTTCAATATTAAGTCATGGTCATCTATGACGACTGGATGACTGGGACCCCCTTGACGAAACAGACGCCTCCACATGGTACTTGGTAGCTCACCCCAGCTGCAACTGCGCCCCTACTTACCCTATGACCGGGGTTGCCACGTTCTAACTGGGGTGAGCTACGAAGTAAATAGTTAATCATCACAAGAATGGCTTATGAATGTAGATCCCCAAGCGAAAGCCTGAAATAACAGCGCATCTTAATGGCTGGGGAACATTGGCCCTGATATGCGGCTTCTAAATTTGTTGGTTGCTAGACAGGGGAGGAGGCTGAGACGATCTGATTCTTACATCTGCCCAGTTGACAAACCCAATTCTGGATTTATGTTTGGGAATATCTCACATGTTTAGGGAATACTAAACATGAATAGACACTAGGTTATTTGCATCCGCATTAATTAGAAAGCTATTAGTTGGTAAAAGTGCACCTTAATTTGTATGATTTACACCCTTAAGACTTACATCCTAATAAGTGATTATTGGGCACTCTAACAACTTATCCCATGAGTATCCCAGTCTTGTTGCAAAAAAATGTGTGTTGAGTTTCATTGAAGTCAAATTGGGCCCAGATTGTTAGCCATTGGTGAAAACTGTTGTGAGCAATATGTGGCCATATCGGCTGGCCAAATATTTCCCAACCCACAAGTTCTTCGTTTGTTTGGGACAAGAACAGGAAAAACGCAACTTTAACTAGCAAAATACATGGTTTCCCTTCAAATAGCCACATGTTTTTCGTTGAATCCCCTTGGTGTCTTGATGTTTTTTCCCCCTTCTGGGGAAAGGAAATGGAGCCCCGGAATTTCCTGCTGAACAATTCAGCATGCTAAGGGGTTGGTGGGTGGATTGCTTGCCATGGGTGCCATTTTGGCTCAAGTGCCCTGGCAAGCATCCACCCATTGTTTTGTTTTTGCATTCATGGGTGGCCTCGCGTATGGCCTGGCCTTTGGAGCTAGCGCCATTTTCGTCGCTGCGTGCTTGCAGGGCATTCTATGGGGTGGAGGACCCGGTTTGGGATGCCTTCATCAGAGCTGCCGGCGATCCGGGGGACGACTACCGGTTGTTGGCAGCTTTGCCTCCAGCCGCCCTCGCGGCCACGACCGAGGCGGCAACGATGGCTTCAGGGGAACACCTCACTGTAGTCCAGGCCGCACAGGTGGGATTGGTGTACCGTCTTGCGAGGCGGAAGTTGCACGTGGAGGCGGGATTGGACATCAGGTTGTGGGTGGACCCGGACCCATGGGCAGACGCCCCAACGGCGACACCACCGATCATGGAGCCCACGGACACGTCGAAGGCTTTGGTGGAGAGGAAGATGAAATTTTCAGCGGTGCTGGACCAGGGGGACGAGTCAGAGTTCGTCATCTCCTCGGAGGAGCAAAAGCAGCGCTGGCTGGAGAACTTTGTACGCCAGACTGGTGGACTCCCGCTGGAACAGGAAGAACCCTCCACCGAGCAGATATCTGCCTTGCTGAGGAGGGTGAATTCAGGTGGAGCCCCCTACGCAGACTTCTCGGTGTGGCTGCCCTACGGCAAGAAGGCTCACAGGACCCAGAAGTACCGGTCCTACATACCGGTGATGGGGGGCTACATCACGAAGGAGATCCCTGGCCCAGGGTCATTCGACCAGTGGAGAGCCAGCTTCAGGGTCTACAGGACGGCAATGCTCATGCTCGACATCCTGACGATGGCTACGTGCGTGGCGTACGAGGCCCATGTGGAGAAGCTGGACCGACTTTTACCCAGGGGCCTGGCACCTCATCGTGGCGGCGGACGACCTTGGGAGATCAGAGCACTTGGTAAGACTGAGGGTCTCAGTGAACCTGGACATCGCCAACGGCACGAAGGAACCAATGGGATGGGCAGCAGAAAACCCTTGGGAGTGCCTATTCAGGATGCTCGTGAAGGACAGCTCGTTCTGGGCGGAGCAGGTTCATGTGCCAGCGAATGCATGGCTGGCGCACGGATCCAAAGGAAAGCCGCTGACGCCGGCGGAAGCGGTCGCTGCAGCCTCAATTCAAGGAGGCATCAATGCGATCAAGCCGGACACGGAATCCACGGCGGGGACACCATCTTCGACACGAAGGACAAGGAACGCCAGGAGAAGAGAGGCGTCCAAACGGAAACAAACAGATGCCGAAGGTCCGACAGACGCCAAGAAGATCAAAGGCGACGGGAAGGGCAAAGGCAAGGGGAAAGAGAAGCCACAGGCATGCTACGCCTGGAACAACAACAATGGGGCCTGTGCTGGCTTACCACCAGGTGCCGCCTGCCAAGGAAGGGTGGCAAGGGCGCACGCATGCACCAAGTGCGGCTCGGTGGGACACCCTTCATGTCAATGCCCTCAGAAGGACGGTTGATCGCCCAGCTGCAGATGGATTGGTTTTGCAGGACCCCCACAACAAGGCGAAGGTCGGACATGGGAGATGATGCCAACAAGACATCATGGTATCCACCACTTTGGATGTGGGCAGGCTCGAACGCTGACCGCCGGGGAAGAGAAAGGCGGGACAGCCGCAGCGGGGACAAAGATAAGGCCGGCGAAGAGAGATCAAGATCCAGGAGGCGTCGAAGGCAGCACAACGAAGACAAAGCCGAGTTCAACGGAAAGCTCATGACGTTGGACATTTACCTGATGAAACGCAGGTTCTTCTTCCTGCACCTTTACTCAGGTCCCCATGACCCCTTGGGCACTACGTTGGAGAGGCTCGCAAAGAGGTGCAAGATGAAGGTCACGGTGGAAAGCTATGACCGTGAAAATGGAGGAGCCGATCTACTGGCAGATCAACCCTATGCGAAACTCCTCCAACAAGCCCGTGAGGGCAAGTGGGACGGGTACCACGCAGGGTTCCCATGTACCTCCTTCTCGAGATTGCGGTGGCGGGAGAGAGAGGGCTATCCAGGTCCATGCCGCTCCAGATCACACCCTTATGGGATACCAGGGAACTCAGTTGCTCTTCAGAAGGAATGTGATCAGGGGACCCTACATGCCTCCAGGTCATTAATGATGGCTGAAGTCATTGCAAACTCCAGGCCTGACGACGTCATCAAGCCCGCAGTGACGGTGGAAAACCCCCCGCCATCCGACCACGACCAACATTGCTCGGCATGGGAACTTCCGGAAGTGCACAGCGCGGTGGAAAAGCTGGACTGGACGAAGGTCGCCTTCACCTCCTGTCATTTCCAACGGAGGGTGGAGCTGGGCAAGAGGA
The DNA here is from genome assembly GCA_947184155.2 of Cladocopium goreaui. NCBI lineage: Eukaryota > Dinophyceae > Suessiales > Symbiodiniaceae > Cladocopium > Cladocopium goreaui. The sequence goes on from CAMXCT020000335.1 coordinate 1,521,274, forward strand.
CCTTCAAACCCCAGATGTTCGCTGGGAGTTTGCTGGGCATAAGGTCTTTAGCCGGAACCTGCCCCTGTGGGAAAGCCGATCACATTCCTGTGGTAGGTAAGGCCAGATCGGTGGAATCGGGCCATTACTCAGACGAGCTGTGTGAGGCCTACGCTGAACTGGTCATCCATCACTTCAGGAGACTAGCCACCGCCGAGTTCTACGCCAAGAGGGAAGCAGACTTGAAGAAGGAGGTGGATGAACTACGCCGCAAGAGCGCCAAGAGGGAGAGGTCCCCATCACCAGCAGGGAATGCCGATGAACCAAGGGCAAAGACCAAAGAGGAGGAGGCGGAGCAGGCAAAAGCCGAAAGCACAGCCACCTCCAAATCAAAGGCAAGACCCAAGGAAGAAGATGAGTACACCTATGAGTACGAGACGGAAGATGACGAGGACACGAAGGTTCCGATGAAGACGGAGAAGGACGACCCCAAGGAAGCAAAAGCATGGATTGGAGGGAGCGGCAACTACGGCATGCTGAAGGAGTCGAAGGCGAAGGAAAACAACCCAGCCAACCTCAACTACTTGGGCGGCATGAGGAACCCCACTGAAACGGTGGAAGGAATGCCAGGCTCCCTCAACTTGGGGCTCAGAATCTTTGCAGCGTGGGAGAGGTTTGTCAGCCGGAACCCGCGCGCGGTGGAGACATCTTCAACCTATGGCACCGCCGACTGCAAGATGGACAAACCAACAGTGGAGAAGTGGAAGGCCGAACTACGCAAGCTGGTGGGCAGTCAAGGCAAGCCCACGGTGGACCTTCAGTCAAGATGGAGGTACAAGTCCCCGCTTGATGCGGACCTCATCAGGGCGTGGACCCGCAAGTCCGGGGACCCCGACACGGACCTCGCAGACTGGGTGGAGAAGGGCACCCCACTAGGCGTCAACCTCGACATCGAGCCGAAGGGCGTCTTTCCCCCATCGGACAAGGAAGGCGAGCCAGAGGTGATGATGGACGCCAGCCTGCAGATAGCACGGGGGTCGCTCACCAACTACACCAGCATCGCAGACAACATGGAGGACGCCAAGGAGGAGATACAGAGGCTCCTGGACCTTGGGTACGTGATGAAGGTCTCGAAGGAACAGGTGGACCAGCACTTCTCACAGGGCACCATCTCCAAACTGGCCATCATTGTCAAAACGAGGCCAGACGGCTCTTGCAAGAGGAGTTTGATAATAGACCTCAGGCGCTCCGGAGGCAACAGCAAAGCGCGACTTCGTGAGAAGATCGTGTTGCCGAGGGCCATGGACGCGGTGGCCATGGTGCGGAGTCTACACAAACTCCATCAGCAAGTCACCGTGGAGGAGCAGAAGGCCAGATGGACCAGGGAGCTCACGCTCATAGACATCGCAGATGCCTTCCCTCACCTGCCGGTGCACGAGAAGGAATTGGAGCACACCCTGACCCCTGACGTTGAGGGCGACGGCTACCTGCTGTTCAGGGCCTTGTTGTTCGGCTTCCGCACTGCCCCACTGCTGTGGTCGAGGATGGCAGCGTGGACGTCCAGGGTGTTGCAAGCCTGCCTCCCACATGATGAGGCACAGCACCAGACCTACCTCGATGACTCATTGTGGGCACTGCAAGGCACCCTCGCTCGCAGGAACGTCATCCTGAGCTTCGTCCTGTACACGATGGCGGCGATTGGCTTCAAGCTCTCGGTGGGCAAAGGTGAAAGAGGCTCTGCAGTGACGTGGGCAGGAGTAGAGTTCAAACTCCTCTCGGACAGGGAGGTGTTGGTCACCCTGCCGGAGAAGTTCATCGCCGACCTGCAGGGGAGGATCAAGGAATGGGAAGGAAGAGGCATGGCGCCTATGGCCGAGCTGCGGACGGTCACGGGGAAGCTCTCCTGGCTCTCCGGGGTCCTACCAAGGACGAAGTGGATCCTGAGGGTCTTCTACGCCGTGATGGCGGACAGGGAGGCCGAAGTGAAATCAGGCAAGGAGGCGGTAAGGAGGGACAACCGAACGGACCAGAGGAACAAGGACGGCCTCTTCGTGGTCAAACGTCTGGAAGGTGCCCGTTTGGCCTTGACCCAGTACCTCAACGTGGCGAAGGAAAGGCTGTCGAGGAAGATTGCTCTCACCGCCCGGGACAAAGCCAAGGTGAACATTATCACTGACGCCTCCCCGGAAGGGCTGGGCGCGGTGCTGGTCATCAATGACCAAGTCATTGACACAGTGGCGTCCCCGGTCACGGAGTTCGACGCGAAGGCACTGGGCTTCGAGCTGGGCTCTTCCTCCTCTCAAGGGGTGGTCGAGGCTTTGGCCATCATCATGGCCTTGCACCACTGGGGGGCCAAGCTGGCAGGCATGAACGTACATATCACCATCCAATCGGATTCGGTGACAGCTTTGGCCACCACCCAGAAGAAGTCAGGAGCCTCAGCCGCCCAGAATTTCTGCGGCGCCGTGTTGGGTGTGCTGTTGGAGCGGTACAGAGTGGAGGATGCCAAGCTCCAGCACATCCCCGGCGTGGCAAACAAGGTTGCAGACTATTTGAGCCGGCCGTCGATGTGGGGGAAGTCCACCAGACCACCCGAGGTTGGCGAAGGAACCATCTCGGCGAGTGTTGTCAGGGACGATGACTTCTATCCCTTACCGACGCCAGGCCGCCGACCGGACCTTTGGGGCAAGTCGGAAGATACAGACCCGACAGGACCCTGGATGTCTTGGCTTGGTTAAAAATGGCTGCAGCCCCCTTGTGTTATCGTTGTGACTGCAAGGCAAAAGGTAAGGAGGTTCGTAATCCACAGGTCATCTTGTCATTTGATGTTCTCCCCACAGAACTGGCTCAATATGCCCCCTGACACCCCGCTGGGTTTGCTCATCCAATGGCTGGCCCTGACAGGGCTCGTTTGCCACGCGACAGCCTTGGCTTGGGCCTGTCTGAGATGCTGCAGACGCAGGCAAACCTGCCCTTTCGACCCCTGCACGAGGGTCAACGCGGGGAGGGTGTGGGCATGGGAAGCAATGCATCCGGGGTGTCTATTACGAGACTACTCCGAGTGCCCGCGACAACGTCAATCGAGCCAAGGAGGAGCGGACCAAGCAGCGCCAGCCAGGGGTTTGACAACCCTGGTGAACCGCAGGAACCCTTCGAGGCGAACCAGTCAAGGGTAACCATGAGCGATGTCTTTGGGAGAAGTCGAGGTCGTGGTGCTCATGGTGACGAAGGACAATATGAGGGACCAAGCGTCTCAATGGGGGAAGTGTTTGGCAGGACCAGGCCACAACCCCTTCACAATGATATGGGCAGCCATCTGAGCCCAAGCGCAGGACTGAGCAGTTTTGGACGGCTGCATCGAACCACCTTGGTAGACAGAGAGCCGCCCATGGAGTTCGTGCCCGGCATGATGGTACCTGCAAACGTCGAGAGGGGTGACACCCAGAGGGAAAACACAGCAGAGGGAGGCATCTTCGGCGCTGCCCCAGCCCTGAGCAGGGTCTTCAAGATGGCGTCCGAGACGTGCAAGTCGGTATACAACATGTGGAGCCCCAAGAAGGAACCCAAGGAGGACAAGACGGAGAGGATAGCCGTCCCGAAGCTCAACCTAGACGGCAAGCCAGCCTCGCAAGGCTCCCGCAAGAGGAAGGCAGTGAACGTGTTGGAACTGGCCAGAAGGGCGAGCAGGAGCAAGACAGCCGTCGCAGAGCTGGAAGAGGGCTTCAACTCGAAGACGTCGGTGGCCACCAAGAAGGCGATGAGGGCTACTATTGGAAAGATCCTCAAGGAGGCGAGGGGCGAGCCGCCGGTACCCCCCACTACGGCCACTACGGAGAAGCTGAAGGTGCTTGCGGGTGTGCTCAAACAGGCCAACTATCGCGCGGCACCGCAATACCTGGGAGAGTTCAAGATCATGGCAATCGAAGGGGGCCACCAATGGTCCGACCAGCTCGAGAGGACTTTGAAGCTTTGCAAAAGGTCCACAACGAGAGCTCTGGGGCCCAAGAAGAAGGCCAAGGAAGTCCCGGTGCAAGAGACGGGCAAAACCTTTGTCCCAACAGTGACGAGGAAGAAACCTAAGACGGTCCCGCTAGCCAGGGAGCTGTTCGAGTTTGGAGTGATCTGGATGCTTCGCGAGATTGAGCTGGCCCTGCTGACGAAGGATCACCTGAAGGTGGACGTGGAGAGCCGTAGTGTGGTCCTCACCATACCGGTGTCGAAGACGGACCAAACAGGGTTGGTGATGACCAGGATGCTGCAGTGCCTCTGTGAGAGTAAGGATTGCTCCACGGGGTGTCCACTGCGAGTGTCAGCCCTGCTCGTCTTCGGCATGGAGGACTTGAAAACACACCACGCCGCCGTGACCAACAAGGGCAAGAAGGCAAAGAAGTCCCAGGTCGTCAAGGAGTGGCAGAAGCTCTATGGAAAGGGCACATCCGGACACTCCACCAGGAGAACAGGGGCCCTACGGTACATCCGGCATGGGTGGGCCATCCCACAGGTGGCCTACCTTGGGCGTTGGAAGTCCGACGTGATCTACGAGTACGCGGCCGAAGCTTTGGAAAGCCTGCCGGTCAATGCCAACAGAGCCTTCATCACGAACCTCTACGGCACGAAGGAACACAATGAAATGGGGCCCATCAATTATAAGCCCAGGGACGTGGAGGAAGTCAGAGATTACCTCCTCTCCGAATTGTCCCTGGCACAGGAGCACCAGCAGCGCGCCTTGAAAGCCATGGACTTTGAAATCGAGTCCATGAAGAAAAGGGCCGACCGAAACAACGGGAGACTTCCCCCCTTCGTCAGGTTGCTCGACAGCAGGATCGTGCACCACAACTGGAACATGACCGCCTGCACTCCACCTCTGGCCTGGAAGACGATGTGCGGCTGGCACTACCACAAGTCGGACTACATGTTCCTGGCGTCGGAGGAAGGAGGACAAGTCTGCAAAAAGTGCATGGAGATCGCGCAGTTGCAGAAGAGGGTATAATGTGCGTAACCATGCACAAAGGAGACCCAGCTGCAGCACAGATCCCAGCTGAGGTCAACCCAACCAGGTTCCACCATCCGAAAAAGATGTCTCTGGTGTTGGATGCATGTGGAATTGTTGGGAAAGGAAATGGAGCCCCGGAATTTCCTGCTGAACAATTCAGCATGCTAAGGGGTTGGTGGGTGGATTGCTTGCCATGGGTGCCATTTTGGCTCAAGTGCCCTGGCAAGCATCCACCCATTGTTTTGTTTTCCTCACCCACCCACCCATAAGTGGTGGAGGGTATAATGTGCGTAACCATGCACAAAGGAGACCCAGCTGCAGCACAGATCCCAGCTGAGGTCAACCCAACCAGGTTCCACCATCCGAAAAAGATGTCTCTGGCGTTGGATGCATGTGGAATTGTTTTGCGGCTTAAATCACTGTTTCGAGCCATTCGAGCCATTCGAGCCGTGCGGTTGGAAAGGTCCAAGGCCAACACTTTTCGTGCAGGATCACAGACCACGTGGCGGGCGAAAAGATCTCCTTAGAGGTCTGGGGAGCGTCGCTAAACATTGGGCGTGGTGTTTGAACAGGAAACGGTGCGTAGTCCCATCTTGGATGATATTCTGGTTGGTGGCTTGGAACATTTGTATTGGGACTAATGTATGGGAATATATGGGTTAACCACCAAGCAGGGAATATATGGGAATATGTGGGAACAAATGTTCTTGGAACATGATTTTTCCAATCATACTCCCAACTGACGAACTCATAGTTTTCAGAGGGGTTGAAACGAAGCAGCTATGATATTCAATCGTTTATACGGATTCCCACAATGGATTTTGATACTCCTCTATTGTTTAGTATAGTCCCCAATGTTCATCAACCAACAGGGACATGATAGAATACGAAATCAATGGGATTGTCATAACAGGATATACCGGAATATCATATGTACTGACAATAATATGGATGGGAAACTGCGCAATGAATTGATATGAAAATTATATTACCATAAAGGAAGAGTTCAACCTTGAGAACTGAACGATAGGATATGGCTCATACATATTTGAATGTGTATATAATTATATATATATTACGGTAAGATATGAAGTATAATTATGTGTTAGATGTATACTGTATATAGGATATTCATACAATGCAAACTTCATGATTATCGCGAACACAATAGGACCTGTTCCATGTAATTTTTCCTTGGAAACGCAGTGATAATACAATGGGAATATCACAGAGACATAGAGGGAATATAGTGGAAATATCAGGAATATTAAAACATCAGTGGTTTATCTAACTGTTGGGCATAATACAGATATAATGGATGTATAACTGTATAACCCTGTGATATGGGCATATTATAGGGATGTAAAAGGAATATGTAGCCAACACTAACGGTGCAATGGTTTGTTACTTCAGTGTTTGAAGCCACTTTTGGTTGATGGTTAGTCATTCAAAATGGTGAGTTAACCGTCATTTTTGGGACTTTCAGCATGATTTAAAATTGATAAAGGATCATCCATGGATTACCCTCTGGTAAACAAACATAGCTATAGAAAATGACCATTTTGAATAGGTAAATCAACTATAAATGTGGTATTTTCAATAGATGTGTTAAATTTCCAGAGGGTATATAGTATATGGGGCAACACTACCAGGTTGGGGTGCAAGCACAATCCCTTGCGGCTCCTGGGAAAACCCGCCACTACAAAGGGGCGCTTCTGAACATTGCTTATGATGCTTCACCCGACTTGGAAAGTGGGTTTATCACCAGTTAGATGTGGAAAAGCACAATCCCTATCCCACCACCCAAACCAGTCAAAAGAACGTACTTAGTCAATAGCATGGGGGCAAGGGTTTGGGAATACAACCACCAAGTGGGTATGTAATCAACAAAAACCTCGGGGTCCAACCTACAGGATTTACCCGGTAAGCTAGTCTGATGAGGCAACGAGAAATACCCATCATTCCAAAGCACCCAATGGATCTTAGTCGTCATCCCCAAATAATTAGCCCACCATGGATACATGAAACCATTGCTTTTCCCCAAGAGAAATGTCCAAACATGCACAAGGCTATCTAGTCCAATTTTGGTATGTGTCAAGTTATTAGATACCCACAGGTATGGGATGCGAATCAGTATGCGACAAATCACCCAAATTGGCCCCAGATACCTATTAAAATTAACCCCTTTCAAAACATTCTCCGACTCATCCAAATCGCATATTGTTGATTTTTTGGTGGTTTGGAACATTTGGATTATTTTTCCATACCTTGGGAATGTCATCATCCCAACTGACTTTCACTCATATTTTTCAGAGGGGTAGGTCAACCACCAACCAGGTTGGTTATATCCCATTCAATATCCGCCACAATATCCCAGGGCGGTGGGAGAGTGCTGCAATGCCACTGCGCAGATTTCTTCTCTTTGGGTGACTTGGAGGAAATGGACAGGATGAATCCATTGTTTTTGGATATGTGATCCAATTGTGCAAGGTGGTGCCCCATAGTTAGCTAAGTTGGTTTATAACTCCCATAACTATGGTTTATGGCAGATATAACTATAGTTAATGGGGTTTATAAACCAACTTATAACTGGGGGGCACCATCCTGTAGCTTGTCATGGCCAAAAACATATCCAAAAATGGGAAACACAATGTTTTTGGAATAGCCAGAGGGTAGCTATTTTGATGGGATTTTGGTTTCTTGTGATGATAGGTTGTCATGGCCAATCTTGGATAGCTAGGAATATAAAATACCCTCTGGTTATTTAACATAGCCATGGAAAATGGCCCATGTATAGATGGTTTACCTATTAAAAATGGTGATTTTCCATGGCTACGTTAAATAACCATAGGGTAAATGCATATTTGATTGGGAATATCATCTATAAACATTAATCTATGGCTATCATAGATTTATAAACATTCATCTATGGATATCATGATCTTTTTTGTTGGACAATAACCATGGGAATATCATCAAAAAAGGGCATGGATTATTTATAAATGGCATCATAATCATATATGATTCCATGGCATCATAATCATATATTTATAATGGCGTCATCGGCATGTTATCATCATAAATAATCATAATCATTTATAAATAGTGGATTGTCCATTGCCAGGATTCCCGAAGGGCACCTGTCCTTGATTCAATGTTAGCAATCCATTGAAGTCATCGTTTGTTTGTAGAAGACCCATGTGGTATCCTTAGATGATTACTGGTTGGTGGTCTGGTCAATGGGAATTTTAGGATCCTAAAATGGAGGTACCTACCATATATAAGGCCTATATAAGGCCTATGTAAGGGAATATCGCCACAAAATATAGCCTTATATCGTACAGTACCTCCATTTTAGGATCCTGGAATTCCCATTGATCTGGAACATTTGGATTATTTTCCATATTTTGGGAATAATAATCCCAAGTGACTTTCATATTATCAGTGGCCATTTCAGGAACCCAAATAGGAGGTACCTACCATATATAAGGCGTAAATTTCAGGGAATATCCCAGCAAAATATGGCCTTATATGGTACAGTACCTATATTTTTGGATACTGGAATTCCCATTGACATGTGGTATCCTTAGATGATTAGAAATTGAGTTATGACCGATTTATGACCGATTTATGACCGATTTATGAGGGGATGGGTGTTATGAATGATAACCAGTTAAACAAGTGAGGTGCTCCATCGTTTTCTAAGTTAGTTTGCAACTCCAATATCTAGGGTTTGTGGGTTGTATCATATCTATATATAGTTTACGGGAAATCTAAACCAACTTATAACTGGGGAGCCTACCTTATGGTGTAGTCATCGTACTTGGGTAAATCCCATCATTAAATGTTAGATGAAGGAGTTGAACCATGGAATAATGGTTAGATTATGTTGAATAAACGGTTATGTTTGAATCGTTGGTCTATTTAAATCCACACATTATCCAGTGTTATCAGTGTCATTTTTCATTATATGTTTATTGTATATTCGATGTAATCACGCTTGAGTTGTATATAGTGTTTATATATATATATTATACAGGAATGTATGTATATATTTAAATCAGATGTGTATATATATATATACACGCAAATATACGTGTGATGGTAGGCATCAGTGCTCCAGAAAGCAGGATGTTGTCTTCTTGGAAATGTTGGAAATGTCAGGCAACCTACTACTAGTTTGACTATCTCCCAAACAAATTGGTGACCAGTATCTATGTAGCCCAGATAGCATCACCATGTGTCTTCAACCAAAAAAAATAAAGTACCTCATTAGTTATAGAGCAAACAGATAATACTATAATGTGGGTAAAACAATGGCATAGATCACCCATTTGGGAATGGCAACCATACCACCTATTGGAAAATTTATGGTGATGACTGGGGGATGGTTTAGTATTGTTTTACCAACATTACAAGCCAATTCTCATTGGTGTATTGTAAGAATCCTACTCTTTGAATCTGTTTTTTCGCGATAACTCGGGGAATTTTTTTTGTCAGTTCGTCAATCCCAAGTCCCCTCTGGTAAACTAACGTGGCGAACTGGAAAATCACCATGATTAATGGGTAAATCCACTATTTCTGTGGCCATTTTCAATAGCAAACTGTAAAATTACCGGAGGGTAAGGTTCATCACCGCAAATTTCTGACGTCAACATGAAGCAATTTTAATTCATGCCAGGAAATATTTCATCGCATAAGCACCGCTGTGGCCAGCATGAGGTTTGGACTTGGTGAGGCAATGCAACGTGGGAAACCCGGTCCAACGGTTCGGAATCGAACAGCCTCTGGTAAACATTCACAGTTTGCTATTGAAAATGACCAAAATGACCTACTTATAGTTGATTTAACCATTAAAAATTGTGATTTTCCATAGTTATGTTACGTTAGTTTACCAGAGGGTATATAGCTAAGTGGGTGAACCTAACTCCAATCTCTATGGTACTTAAAGCTACTGTAGTGTTCACGTTTTTTTACCAACAAACTACACAACTGGGGGGACCATTACAGCTGTTTCTTGGACTTGGGATCCCAGAATGGTCTGGAAAGCAACAGTTCCAGACCCTAGAAATGGATAGAAATGGGTTCATGACCGTCCCAAGATTCCATTGGGTTGATGATTTTAGGTCGTTAAGCTTCCTGCTTGAAGCCCCGAAGCACCAAGCTGGTCATTGCTCCGGGAGTGGTACCGAAGTTTTTTGGCCTTGGTGAAGCCACTAGTCTCTGGTAGCAGGGCCAGTTTTATTGAAGAACGGATTAATCCATGGTCTTTCTAACCTACTAAACACAATTGTATTGGGAAGAAATCCATGTTATTAAGTATGGGAAGAAATCCACTACTTAGTGACTGTAGTTTAATTTTATCCTGTTATTTTTTTTGAACGGGATAACATTTGCTATTTGGGCTAAAGAAAACCAGCTTTCGCACGTCAATGATGTGCCAGGAAGAGGTGGTATGATTTTGGTCTCGCTAGCCTCTGGAAACTAAGCATGGCGATAGCGTTCAGTTGGTGCAAATAAGTGTCTGAATTAACTATGGTTTGTGGTAGATATAACTAGTTAATGGGGATTATACTGGTTTATAAACCAACTTATAACTGGGGGGGGGCCATCCTGTATAAATGGGTTGTTTTCCATTGCCATTTTTGATTACCAGAGGGTAGCCCACAGCCGCCATCCCAAGAGTGTTAGAACCTCTCAGATCCTAAGTTGTTCTTGGTTCACCTGAGCACCTGGCGGAATATATGAACCTACGAAGCTAAAAATAAAAATGATAGTAAATCTTGCAGGCACCCAAGATTGATCATGATAAGAATTGCGCATGGTTGGAGATCTGCGGCATAATTTGCAGTTGTCGAACCTGTTTCTATTTGGGTTTGCCTTGGGATCTAGGGTACTTCAAGATCCCATGATCATCATCTATAAGACTTCAGGTATCCCGATGTTCAGAAACAACTATTTGGATTGGGTCACATGACTCGTGTGCTTGGTAATGGACAGATAGGCGGTGCAGAATGTGTTCCCGCGGTGGCGAAGGTCATTTTTTTCGCTGTGAACATTCCCTGGAAACTCTTCCCAAAGCTTTCGCAAAGGCCGGGTGGGTCCAAGGGCGCCATGAAGGGGCGAAAGGTCCAAGGGTCATGACCAGTCGAGATCAAATAGACGCCATGAAGGCGAAATCCCCAGTTTTGAGAGATCAACAGGGAAAATGATGAGTAGATATTATTTGCTCTGCTGGAATGGAATGGGGTACCCAAGTGCCAACGAGCCAACGAGTTTGGCTCTGCTTGAGGATTTCAGATGCCCACATGGCCAGGATCTAAAAAACACCAAATTTCCATATTTCTGTGGTACAATCCTATATAGGTTTAAGGTTTGACATGCTCCAAGTTTCCTTTGGTGCCTCCATATATATATATACATTATACATACATAATATATATATATTATATATATTATATATATATGATATATATTATATATATATATATATTATATATATATATATTATATATATATATATGATATATATATATATATGTATATATATATGGATATATATATATATGTATGTATCTCCCTCTACTTTTGGCCAAACCTTGGATTCTTGCGGGATTAAATTACTATTCCCCAGCAGTTTTGTGGATTTTTTTTGAAAGATCACCATAGACACAAAGGAGATTCGACCCAACAAGCGTGGGGATAGCAAATGCAAGCTGACTACCAAGGGAAAATACCGGCAATCAACTGTGGCAATGGAAAACTGGAGATTACCCCGTATAAATGGAGGATTTACCCTCTGGTAATTTAACATAGCTATTGAAAATGGCCCACTTATAGTGGATTTACCCATTAAGAATGGTGATTTTCCATAGTTATGTTAGTTTACCAGAGGGTAATAGGAAATTAAACGAGCATCGATACATGGGTTTTTTATCCAGCAAGCCATGTGGGATCGCCCGTTCGGCGGAAGAGGATCATCAAATCTCCGGTGCAAACGGCGGGTGAGGCTTTCCCTCTGATGTTTCTTGGTTTATGGGGCCCCATCAACTATAGTTATATCCTGGTTGGTGCTTTGGAACCATGGATTTTTTTGACTTTCCATATTAATTGGGATCCCAACTGACTTTCACTCATATTTTTCAGAGGGGTAGGTATACCACCAACCCGTATCATATTATAATGTTATTTTCCCATAAACTTATAAACCACAGTTGACCAAGTTACAAGTCAACTTAGCTGTTCATGGAGCCTCGCCTTGTAGCAAAAAAAACATGAGGTTGGCTATGTGGGTTTGTCTGAAAATAGTGTACCCCTACACCCAATGGTTTTGCTGATCATTATCCCTACTAAATGGCTATTTCATTGGGGGTATACCCCATTTTCAGACAGACCCATATAACCACTGGTTGATGATGGTTATCCCACTATAATGGCTATAAATGATGGTTAATGATGGTTGATGATGGTTAATGATGGCTATATAACCACTATAATGTCCTGAAGCTGCCTCGAACCCCCCCAGCAACTCCTTGATACGTTAAAAACCGCAGGTTTACGGAGGTGAAGGAGCCGCGAAAAACGGCGGGGTCGTCCTGGATGCGGGGAACAGGCGGTGAGGTGGTGATTTTTTGTTGGCAAAAAATGGGAGTTACCCTCTGGTAAACTAACGTAACTATGGAAAATCACCATTTTTAATTGGAAAATCCACTATAAATGGCCATTTTCAATAGCTATGTTAAATTACCAGAGGGTAGCCAACAAAAATTACCCTCTGGTAAGTTTTAGCTGTGGCAATGCAACATCTGTGCCTACCCTGTGTTTCACAGAGACATATATTGTATTGCCAGGTCCTTTTGCGAACGATGTCGGAGCTATTTATATAATCTCTGATCCAGAGGCGGCAATTTCTCTCGACAGAGCTGTCAACAGGTTGTTTGCAAGTTCTTGGTGGACGTTATTTGCGAGGCCTTCAGCGAAGATCTAAAAAAGACGCCACTGTTGAAGGCACGGCAAACGAGAAACCGAGCAGGCCAAGGAATGTCGAATGGATCTTTAGCTCTCCGGCAAGTGGAAGCCGCTTCCAAAACTGATCTTGCAAGTGCCGGTCGAATGGTTTTTGAATTGCTGCCCGATCAGCTGAAAATCACCATAAAGGTTAAAGGGTTAAAGTTATCTATCAGCGGGCCATTTTCGCCATGTTAATTTACTGGAGAGTCTGTTTAGTGGGATACCAGGGGGATAAAATGGGCATCGGAATTGTAGCGACCTCGTTGAGATTACCCTCTGGTAAACTAACATAACTATGGAAAATCACCATTTTTTATGGGTAAATCAACTATAAATGGCCATGTTCAATAGCCATGTTAGTTTACCAAAGGGTACACTGGAATGATAGCAGGGCTAATTCTCCCCATTGTGAGCCGCACTTTTCAGGTAAATCATTGCCTCCAACAACTACCCTCTGGTAAACAAAAACGATGGAAAATCACCATCTTTAATAGGTAAATCAACAAACTAAATGGGCAATTTTCTATAGCTATGTTAGTCATAACCAGAGGGTATGGCTTATGATGATATAGTATTCATAGGTTTTTTTTTAGCCAACAAAAATCACTCGGGGGGGCCCACATTGTAGAAATTTTCCAGATATCTGGGAACCCAAATACAATGAACTGGACCGTCAAGAGTGACAAGAAGCTAATGGTGAATATAGCTGCTGTTGGGTCTGCAAAATGCTCCCCAAAATCTAAAAAAAAGGGGCGGACATGAATCAGAATCAGAATCTCATTGGTTTGAAGTTGATATGTGATGGTCCATCATTGCAGGGAGACCTGAAGATAACACAGAAACATTACCGAACCACAAATGCGGCAGTGGTGAAGGGTAGGCTAGTGGATTATTTGGTGTTCAAATGGAAAAATATGACTGATCAGCAAAATGTTGTTTTTCATTGGGCATCGAAGTTTAGCCATGTTCAGTTTCAACTTGAACATCAAGCTTTGGTGGTCTTAGATTTCCAACTATTCCCATGAACAGATGATTTGGGTATGGGCCATCTGTATGGGGTATGTGGATCAGAAGTTATCGTCTTGCGAATGAACTCAAGCAGCAACTTGCTGCCATTTCTTAGGCATGTTTTTCGATGTTTGCAGACGTGTTTACGCACCGGGCACGTGGCGCCTGTAGACTCGTGATCACATACCAGAAAGGACCTGATGGGGGTGATCTGCTACACCAAGACCCTGGGGTGAATCTGTTGAGCTCCACGTTGGGGTTGGAGTTACTAACATGATGGTGGACATGTGTTCGTTGCGAAATCCCTAATGTCTTTGTTGTTTGTTTAAAAACATATTAAGAAACGTTGAAACAACAGCATTCACTCCCCAAATTTGGTTACACTCCGAATTTTCACCAAACTACATCTAAATCCCCAATGGCAAATCGGTTGCTACATCAGCCCCACTCCAGGAGGGGTGCAGGCTCTTTACCTATCACCGTCTTGACACAGTCTGGTGGACAGAGGAACCTTGTCCGTTTCATCAAGTGGAGGCGAGGCATTGGAGCGGAGCTTCGGTGAAACATGGCTATTTTATAAGGGAAATATCTGGGTAAGTTATAACATGTTATAACGACCTCACGTCGCGACCGAACCCTGGAATTATTGGTTTATTTTAGGGAAATCATCCCCAAATGGCCTTAATTCATGTTAGTAAAACATTATAATTTTCCCAGAAATATACAGTTTTATATGTGTTTTTCAAAAAAGGGAATATGCAATGGGAATACAATGAGAATACCATAGGACCATACAGTAGGTTTTGATAGGAAATCACTACCAATCATACTAAAATTAGGCTATTTTACCTGCAAAAATCGTGATTGAGTGGGTTTCATTGGATTCTAATGGGTATATAAAGTGGAAATATGGTTGGATGGTTGAAAATGTTGAATATACTTGGATCATGTGGATTCAATGGGATATAATGCAGCATAACCAGCAATTTCATTTCAAGCACACCTGGGATATGATAGGAATATGAGTGGGGATATAATAGATATTGAGATAACCCTCCGGTAGAACGAAACATGGCTAGCTGGGAAACTTTACGAACTCAATGGAGGTACCGAGATGGGAAAATCACCAGGTGACTTCTAGCGACTTCACGTCCCGAAGTCACTGCGAATGGTTGTCAGTAAGGGGAAAAATATCCCAAAATGGCCTTAATTGAGATGAGTGAATTGTTATATAATTGTTATAATTTATCCATATATATATATATATGAATTCCTAAACTGATGACTTTGCAGCATTGCAGCGTATACTTCTGGGATCGAATCAACCGTGGGGACAATGCTGGGAATATGGGTGAAGTGTGGCCTAACGACCGTTTGGGCCAATCCAGGATCCCTCAAAGTTGCCCTTTTTGACGGGTGAAATGATGGTGAAGTGATGAAGCATCAAAAAATTGAGCACACTATTTTCAGGCAAGCCTATATTTTATATGATATTTTATGATTATGCCACTAAAAAAGTACACGTGGATGGATTAGATCCTTGGATTAGATGTGATTTTGGGGAATGAACATACTAGCTATCGGATTCTCCAGGAATATATATATATATATACATAATGGTATCTGATATATATATATATATATGAATAATGAGGATATTCGCATAATACTTCCGTTATTATGTATATCCTGGTATCTGCCATTTTTTTCAGAAGGGTTGTTCTCCAATCAAAGGTGGCCATGGACATCCAGTTGGTGATTTCCGTTGCATCAATTGTCACCCATTTCTTGACCAAGATTTACCACTTTACCAGGTCAATCAACTGGATGGAGGATATACAACCAACCATTGAGGATATAATGGGTATATAACCAACATTAACCAACCAAAATGGGATAGTTAATGGATGATTAACGGATAATTAATGGATGATTAATGGATGATTACTAGGTCAATCAAGTGGATGGGTAGAAACTCATCCTTTCTAGTCTTGGTATCAGTGGGGTCAGCATGGATCATCTACGTTAGCGAAGAATTGCTCATTTTTTTGCTGGCAGATTGGCCATGAATCCTCAAATTTCAGTGCTGAAATCCTTCAAAATCGCCAAATTGCACAAATCCCATCATAATATTTTTCACACCCCACTTGCTCCCAAAAAAATGTGGAAATGCCCAACAAAAAACACCCCACTGCATGGTCCCAACAAAAATGTGGAAATGCCAGGTGAATGTCCCGGAGAGCGACACTTTCTCGACCTCATGGTCCCCGCAAGGGTTCCGGCCGCAGTGGCCTTGTTTGAGCCGCGAAATCTCGAGTTGGGAGTTCAAGCTTCAAAAGTCTAGGAAGCTTAAAGCACAAGAGGGATTTCAGCACCCCAAATAAAGAGAGATATATATATATATACGACTGGTTGGTGGTTTGGAGCATTTGGATTTTGACTTTCCATGTATTGGGAATAATAACCCCAACTGACGAAGTCATATTTTTTCAGAGGGGTTCAAACCACCAACCAGATGATATAATTAACCACAATACTATGGGATTTGAGCCGCAAAAAACTTGGATTTCTCGGTGAGTTTTCAACCCTAAACCCGAACCCGGAGAGTACTGACATTTCAAAGTCCCAATTTCTCCAAGGGCACCAACGGCGGAAAAGATCCTCCAGCGCTCTCAGACATCTCAGAACTACCCTCTGGTAAACTAACAGTTGGCTATTGAAAATGGCCATTTATAGTGGGATTACCCATTAAAAAGGGTGATTTTCCATAGTTACGTTAGTGTACCAGAGGGTAAGCGATATGATCTAATATGATCTAATCATGGCAAAATAGTTCTAGAATGATCTAATGTGATCTATATAATCATGTAATGTAAAAGCTGTGAGAGTTTTGTTGAGAAGTTGTTTCATGTAGTCCTGAACATCTAGCCTGAAAGTGGTTAGGATATGTTAGGATCCAAGGAAGGATCAGGAAAAACAACACCCTCCGGCAATCAAACATGGCAAAGGGAAAACCATGGAAAACCCATATTAACGGAGATGTTAATGAGAAAATAATCTATAAATGGAAAATTGTCCTTTGCCATGTATGATTACCAGAGGGTAGCTTAGTTCAATTGGTTCATGTCTAATTTGCCCAGAAAATTGTTGTGAGCACTGGCTAGATTCGACACCCCGGCTGGTTGATGATAAGTTTGATGGCTTTTACTACAAGGCGGTGCCCCATGCTTAGCGAAGTTGGTTTATATAACTCCAGTAATTTTGGTTTATGGTAGCTATATCTGGGTAAATTATAATGACCTCAGGCCGCGACCGAACCCTGGAATCATGGTTAATAAGGGAAATCATCCCCAAATGGCCTTAATTCATGTTAGTGAAATATTATAATTTACCCAGATATATATCTATATATAATATATCTATAGTCTATATATCTATAGTCAATAATGGGGTTGCCACCTTGTATATGTTGGGACTATCATCGACCATAAAGTGTGGAATCACCAGGACCTACATGGAATGACCGAAGGTTTTGAACACCAGTTGTGGTCTTCGCGGGTGAAAGATCAATTCCGTTAGAAAATGGAAGAAGTTCACCAAATCAATTGTCACCCATTTCTTGACCAAGATTTACCACTTTACTAGGTCAATCAACTGGATGATTAATGGATGATTAATGGATAATTAATGGATAATTAATAGATGGTTTACTAGGTCAATCAACTGGATGGGTAGAACTAATCCGAACTAGTCTTTTGGTATCAATGGGAATATCTACGTTCACCAGCAAAGAATCTATTTTTTTGCAGGGTATCTAAGGTTGGCCATGAAATAAGGGACAACTAAGCCAAGTACAGTTGGGACATTTTAGAACGGTGGAACCATGAAAGTCAGCAACCAGTAGTCATTGGATGCCTTTTTCCAAAAATGGTCTTCTATGTGTTGTTGAAGCATCAAGAATTTACAGAGACAATGGACAGAATTGACGAAATATGTTCAAGTGACCATGGTCTCAACTGAACCCAAAAATCATGGATGCTTGGATTAACAGCACTGGTTGGAATCCGGTGGAGACCTGGTTGGAGACCCTGGTTTGAGGTGATGGTTCTTGTCGACATAGCAATGTGGTTCTCTTACTGTTTAGATGATTTGTTGGTGGTTTGGAACATTTGGATTATTTTTCCATTCAGTCGGAATTTCATCATCCCAACTGACGAACTCATATTTTTCAGAGGGGTTGAAACCACCAACCAGGATGATTTGTTGTATTTTTCAAAGGGGGAACCAGAAATAGAGAATCTATAGGGACAGATGGCTTGGGACCACAAGTTTCGGGACAGGAACGATCAAGAAGCGCCTACCGGTAGCATCTTGGAAAAACCGGGGAAACCATCAAGTTGCTGTAATTTGCTTGTAGCTTTGTCCCAATCAGAAACTGGTCAACAGACCATGGCAACCGGCGATCATCGAACGAGCACTCGCTTGTGCACGTAGCTGACCTTCATCTGGTGGCCATGGATTTGAAAAGAACTGTCTTTGATGGTCTTTCTCAAAGCAGGGGCATGTCTACGTGGGCTTGTCATATCCATCCGCCTTTTGAACGGCCATCCATGTTACAGTTCCAGTCTGCAGGCGTGGAATGAACACCGCCTTAACCTGCAGGAAGAGTGATCGCTCAATGATTGGGAGCCGGAACTTCCAAAGCTTCCATGCTCGCTCACACGCTTGGGGCATCTATTGCTTTAAGATGCTTTAAGTCAGTGGTTTAGTTGGCTTGCTCAGGCAACTTTAAATAACCCCCAACTCAGAACCATGTGTCAAAGCTCATGCCAGCAAGTTTCTGGTACGTCGCTCGGGATGATGGCTTCGCGTGCACTTTTTTACACAGCTGGGGCTGTGTTGGTTCCATCCCGGTGATCGGGGAGGGATGGATTTCAAATGTCATGTGCGTCAGCCATCAACCATGACTGGCCCATCAACCATCAACCATCAACCTCAACCAGACGGCCACGGCCACTCTTAGCTTCCAGCACTTCGAAGAGGTTGTATTCCAGCTTTTGGTGATGACAGAAAAAATTCTGCCTGTGACATCCAAGATTTTACTGCGTAGTTCTCAACCGTTATGATTGACCCAAAATGTTGTTGGTGTATTCTGATGTGTTTCTAATTGCTGCTGGTTGCTTAAATTCAAAATTTCAGATGTTCGGCGACGTCTTCACACCGTTCATTGGTTAGATTCCAATAAAAAAACGCGGTTCAATCCTCATTTTTGTTCACGGATGCACTAGGGTTTTCATTTGAAATCTATGTGCTCGGAAATACGGTTGTTCCTGACCTTCTGTTAATGTCATAGATTATCATGGCATGTTCATAACAATGGCTACATCCCCAAAATTACCCTTCAATAGTTGAGTCATTTTTTCCTGCATTTGAACCCATATTTTCTGGCTGACACTTTGGAGAACCGCACTGTTTTCTTCCGTTTGCTGGTTCAACCTCAGACAGACCATTTCATTCTCAACACAAATTACGATACCTTCCAGTAATCAAACATGGCAATGGGAAATCCTTCAAAAATGGATGTGTTGATAATAAATAACATCAATAAAATGGTTGATTCTCCAGCCAGCCATGTTTGATTTTCCGGTGGATATTTCTTTTTCACCAGTGAACAAGGTCAATCTTGGATGGGTAGTTTCATAATCCTTTAGCCTTTCAAGTATCAATGGGATTATCTACCTTCACCAGCTAAGAATTTATTTTTGTTTGCAGGGTATCTATACAAGGTGGTGCCCCATAGTTAGCTAAGTTGGTTTATAACTCCCATAACTATGGTTTATGGCAGATATAACTATAGTATTCATGGGGTTTATAAACCAACTGATTCTGCCATGTGAAAATCCGCTGATGTTTTTCCCATGGTTTTCCCACGTTTTCCCATCAACGGCCTCCCGAAAAGCGCCAGGTTTTACGTCTACGTTTGCGATCGCAGCCGCGATGCCAGCATTAAGGCGACCGAATAAAGGTGGTGGGACAGGAAATGGGTGCACACCAAGTAGGCTAACTGGCAGGGGTTAAAATATGGGTTCATATGGGTTAATATGGGTATGGATCAATACCTATTAATACCATTTTTAGTGGGATGAACATCCATTTACCAGCTATTTTGATGTTCACCAGGGGTACAAGGTTTTGACACACTGCCATATGGGTTAATATGAGTTCATTAGTATGTGAATATCATATATCTACCCTTATATGGGTGTATCAACAGACGTGGATATCGTTGAATGGAGCAATTGTACTGTATGACCATGTACAATGTACAACCTGCACGTGCGGTGGTCAAAACCAGTGAGTGATCTTCGATACTACGCCATTTCTTCCGAATTTATGATGTGCAATTCACCTTTGCTCTAGATGACATTGGGAATAACAATGGCGGCTTTGCAGGAGCCAACAGATGTGACAAACTCAATAGGAATGACAAATGTGGCTGACGGACTGGAGGCACCAGGCGTGAATGAAAACTTGAAGCTGTAATATAGTCGTTACATGTAGCCAACAAGCCTTTTAACAGAGAAAAAGAGTGACCCCTGCAGTCGCAACATGTCGCAACCAGTTCAACCAACCACTTGCGCACTTCTGGACTCTTCGAAGCGGTGTGGAAATATAGGAGAAAACACTTGTGAGCCAGAGAATATCAATCGGGGATTAGTAGACATTGACATTTTTGGTGGGGTTACCCCCAAATTTGTGACAACTTATGAAATTTGGTGCCTCTTATGAATGAACTGCTAGTTTGTTAATCATCGGTGAACAGTAATGTGAGCACTCTGAGATTCTCTGAGCATCTTGTCTGTTGGTACTTGTAGCTGGCAGAGCCTCACTAAATGAGATTTACGCTAAGATGACCATACCCTAGCCATACCCTAGCCATACCCTAGCCATACATGTTGTGACCATGGCCAAAATGATCCCCTGATTTCCCAGCTTGCCATGTTTGCTGCTGCACCTGGCAGGTAGACCCACGGAACGAAACTTTCTCAGAGTGGCAGGTGGCAGAGTGGGATGGTGGCTTGGTATCACCTACCCAATACGAAATAGAAAGTGGCGACTTATCCTTAAGAATTGAATTTTATCTAGCACAAGATGTCACCAGTTGAAGTCACAACCTCGTCACTGATATTTCTGTCAAAAGCTGATGTTTTGAAGTCCAAAGTTGTTGATTTCTCCAACTGCGACAGGGGTAATGCAAACAACACGACAAGCACTGGGAAAACTGGGAATAGAGTTAGGAACAGCATAGCTACAATGTGAGGCCCCCCAGTGATGTTTGTTGGTTTAGGTTCGCCCCAGTAACTATAGTTATAAGTACCATAAACCATAGTTATTGGAGGTATAAACCAACTTAGATATCTTGGGGGCCTCACATTGTAGGTTTGTACCAAATATTTTTAGATGTCACGTCATGTTGGATTCTAAAACCACACAAAGGATAGCCAAAGCAACAGAGTCTCCTGATGAAAACGGCATTAATCTGGATTTCTTCCCGTCCATACCACTTTTATCGAGTCATTCACTTGGATCAAAATATATCTTGTCGGTTTTATCCCCACATGTCGAAATAACAACTCATAAAAACTCTGCCACCTCAATCTTAAAGCCTTAAAGTAATTTATCTTTCCTGAACATACAAAGTGGGGCACCCCTTAATGATATCGTCGGTCTGTTTTCCTCCAATAGCTGTGGTTTATGGGGCTTGGATCTGCGCATTTGGCTTTAAAATTGACCTGGCTTCGATAAACTCCATATGTTTTTTGATCCTTCAAGCCATAGGATAACTGCTTGGTGGTTTGGAACATTTGGATTTTGACTTTCCATATATTGGGAAGAATAATCCCAACTGACAAAGTCATATTTTTCAGAGGGGTAGGTCAACCACCAACCAGATAATATCCCATTAAATATCCCATAGGATTTTACTGAATGGAGTTATGATCATAGTTCTATCCACCATAAATCTTAAGCCATTTGTGACATGGATTTAAATATTAGCCAGAGAAGCTTTCCCCTTCCACCTGACATTACCTCCCTGCACCTAACTTGACCTGACTTCACCTGTCACCTTCACTGCCAACGTCCGGTTCAAGACGCGCGCAGCGGTTTTTCGCGCCGCGCGTGGTAGTTGATCCGTGGCGCGCGTGGGTTTTTTCCCGCAGGGGGCCTGGCGGCAAGGGACGAAGCCGGGTTCACCGGGACTCTGTGGGAGTCCCTGGCTGTAGCCATAGGCAAATGATAGCCACAAGCGTAAATAGGATACAAGGTGGTGGTCCCCCAGTTATAAGTTGGTTTATAATCCCATGAACTATAGATATATCTACCATAAGTCCTAGTTATTAGAGTTATAAACCAACTCAGCTACCCAACTGGTTGGTGGTGACTGGAACCATGGAATTTTATGACTTTCCATATATTGGGAAGAATCATCCCAACTGACTTTCATATTTTCAGAGGGGTTGAAACCACCAAGCAGCCGATTTATACCCAATTGATATACCCTCTGGCAAACTAACAAATGGCCATAGAAATAGTTGATTTAGCCATCAAAAACGGTGATTTTCTATAGTTGTGTTAGTTTACCAGAGGGTATCCCCCTTGTACATAGGGTGTTTGGAGCCTGCAGTTTCTTTAGGAAACTGGAGGTAGTGGCTGGTCCATTTATCTATTCTGCCAATATAAATTGACATACTAGATACATCCAGCACATTGTCATTGGGGCCAGCGGCTCCTCCAAATGGCAATGGGCTGCAAGATCATTTATATATTAATATACATATATATATACATATAATTGTATTATATATATATATTTATTTATTTATGTATCCCACAAATTTGGTTGGTTTAAGATCAAGAAAACGACAACACTGTGGTATATAGCGATACTCAGTGTTTTATTGCTAGTGTTGGTTGCACACCCATGATCGCTGGTATAGCTCAGGCTGGAACATGATTTTAGTGCTGGAGAACCTATTGTCATTTTTGGTTATATTTGGGGGGTGCAGTTGGGGTTATCAATGGGTATATATAAGCTTGGATAACCTACTTATTGATAACCCCAACAATATGGATTGTCCCAACAAGTATAGTTCCACTAATATACAACCTATATATAGTTCCACTAATGGATATAGTCCCAACAAGTATGGTTGTACAACCTACCTAGTGGAACTGCACCCCCATGTATCACACCATCAGCTAACTATCATTGGTGGTTATGTGCCTACTATCCCAATATTGCTCGCAAGTATGCCAAGACAAGTTGGCTGGTTCCCAGTTTTTATCCAAACTGTTGCTAAGTCTTCGTTGTTTCATTATGTCCACAAACTGCAGCCACTCTATTTGGTCCCTTCAGTATCACATTCTGGAATATTCTGGATGTGTTTTTTTTTCTGAGAGGTTCCTTGAATAATGATGATTAATATGCGGGAACCGTCAACTTGAAACCTTAGATTGACCAGATTTCGGTGTGAACCATGTGATGATTGATGAATGGTTTGTCAAGGGGTGATTAATGATTCACAAACATGTTGGTTTAGATGAATGTACTGTTTGCCGCAAGATAGTTCCCTTCAAAAGTTGCATTTTGTTATCAACAAACCCGTAATTAAAGCTGGCAACGGAATATTAGAAACTCATAGATGTTAGTCTCTTGTTACGAGAATCAAATAGTGGGAACGTGACCACCTTGTCACCGTTGGTTACCTTTGGTAAATTAACAGTTGGACCCTGAGAATCACCAATTTTTAATGGAAATTAATCTTCCAACCCCGATGACTGCCAGGGTCGAACTGTTAATTTACTGGAGGGTAGATCATGTTAGATCACCATCATCTCATTCTTGTTCTGAACCTATTCTCTGATTCCCATTGTCCCGGCTAATTGCTGATTTTGGCATATGGGAATGCTCATCCCACGGCTCGTAAGTGGATTATAACCCCAATTATAAGTGGATTAACCCTACTTATCCCATTTATAACTGGGCTTATAACCCACTTACTAAGTGGGATGAGCCACCAAGTATGGGAATGGATCAAAATTATTGCATCAAAAAACCACACAGAATAGAGTCGATTCTTTGTTTTTAACCATCCAATTGTAGGACTATCCAATTTTGACCCATAGCTGTGAAGAGATTGAGGATAGCTTCAGACATGAACCTTAGGGTCCTGGTTTCCGAAAGCTATCCCCAAGTCCGACGGATTCAGTTTCGGATTAAAACAGCATGTTCCCTTGAGGGCCCTTGTGGATATTTGTTGGTATATACGCTGATTGGTGGTTTGGAACATGTGGATTATTTTTCCATTCAGTTGGGAATTTCCCCATCCCAACCGAAGTCATAATTTTCAGAGGGGTGGCTCAACCACCAACCAGATCATGTTCATCACTTTTTGCCCCCCATTGGAGGTACCTACCATATATAAGGCCTAAATTTCAGGGAATATTCCCACAAAATATGGTCTTCTATGGTACAGTACCTCCATTTTAGGATCCTTGTTTTATTCCCATTGATATAACCAATGGAAACTTGTTTAACTATATCATATGTTTAACCATATTTTTAACCTATATAACCCATGTATAACCCATTTAATTTCATCCCTTGTGGATATTTGTGGGTATATACTACCGTACATACCCTATTTTCAGAGAAAGCCAGATCAAAACTATATGGCCCCTGGGGATCCGATTCCATCCTGCAGAAAGACCCCAAGATAGGTTGATGATTTGAATGTAACAAACGACAGGAAAAAAAGCAGTAAAATGATGTTTCGAATTATGTACAGACATGTGTTTGGAAATCAAAAAATGTGTTATATATTTACATATATTTGGACAAATTGTACCGACCTCACTGCGACGTCACTGGAATGATGGTTAAGAAGGGCAATCATCCCCAAATTCAATTGGCCTTAATTTAGATTATTGAATTCTCATAATTTATCAAGATACACATTTGGAGGTTTCCTAAAATAGAGGTACCCCGAATGGATGATTTACAATGGAAAATCTGATCTATAAATGGATGATTTGGGGGTACCCGTATTTTGCGAAACCTCCATATACAATTGATCATAGAATTGGATGATGGGAAAATTTATAGGAAAGCCCTATATTTGATGGTAAAAACCATGGTTTCCTGTAAATTTTCTCTTAAACCAATCCAGTGAACTGAATGGTGAAACTCATCCAACGAAAATCCCTCAGAGGACGGGTCCAATGTTCTGAGGCTAAGATGCAGCGGCAATTCCGAGCAGGACGCGGATTTTCTGGATCCAACGGGCTGCGAAACATATCCCGTGTCTGGTTGCTAAACATGTGAGCCATGAACAAAATTCCAATGTTGATTAGTTATGAAAAGGTGTCATGCTACCTGGGTTATTCGGGGTTGTGACATAACCCATAATTAACGGGATACCTATTAAATCCTATTAACCAACCAATTTAATGGAATGGGATAGGGGTATTTTTCGAGACCCGAAAGAACTGTTGGTTAAGTCAATTCCGTGTTTTGTTTTACATTGCTAGACGCTTTTTTGCATGGTGAAACTTCCCAGTGCATTCCATTTCTGCGTGGGTTTTTCCTATTTTCCATGACTCAAATCCCAATTTTTATCGGTCAAGATCCCTTCAAACCAATTTCTTTGCTCTTTGTTTGTCAATTTTCCCACGTTTCACAGATTTGCTTGAAGGTGAGAGTTTATATCTATTGATTTATCCACCAAGTACTAAAAGACTTGGGGTGTTTATTGTCCCATGTGTTCCCCAGACCATACCAGAGTTTCAAGAAATGTTAGAGCCACTATGGCATCTGGAAGGGCAACTGGCGCGACTTGCAGAGCTTCAATGGACACTACTTTCCATGGCGGATATCCGTGTTGCGGCCGAGAACATGGGTCGATCAATCCAGCAATTAGACACAACAAAGTGGCGAGCTCTACAATTCCGCCAGGCTTTTTTCGGACTTTCTTGAGAACTGATCACAGATTCCCAACCCTTGATGTGTGGAATCATCATGCTGGGTGACGTGATGGATGATGATGATCAACCATATTATATGTGACATGACCAAAACTTGGGTACAATTACAGTAGCCAACACTTGAGGTGTCGGAAAATATGTGTGTACCACAAAATAATCCAAGTTGCTTATGATCAATGGGAAAACCCACGTTTTGGGCACCCATGTTTTAGGAACCCTCCATGGAACTGGTCGTCAATCCCCGTTGAGGATGAATTTCAGTATGGTTTGGATTCCAGTGGCCAATGAGCATAGCCCATGTCATATAGAGGTGTCCTAAGTCATAGGGGGGTACCCCAAAATGCGTGGCTTATTTCATGGAAAATCCCAATCTAAAATGGATGATGAAAGGGGTACCCTCCATTTTAGGACACCTCCGTATCATGTCATATCCCTATATATATGATTATGTGATTGCATATCCCCAGTACATTCGAAATTTATTCATGTTTCTTTACTTATCCCATTATGTAGTAAGCCCAACGCCATAAACCGTCCCATGAACCAACCATGAGTGGGATCATGTTACATCATCCCAGTCATAGAGGTATACCCAATTTCATCCAATTTCATAAACCTCGCATGTGTGGATAGTCTATCGCATGGAGTCTGCCACATTATATGTTCGTATATGTTCATTATATTCCATCATATCATATTATATCATATCATATCATATCATATTTGCTTGGTGGTTTGGAACATTTGGATTATTTTTCCATTCAGTTGGGAATTTCCTCATCCCAACTGACGAAGTCATAATTTTCAGAGGGGTGGGTCAACCACCAACCATGATATCCCCAAGATCCCCGTTTCGACCGTAGGACTCCTGGTGACTAGCCTGGCTGCCCTGGGTGCCTTGGTGGAGCAGCTAACTTAACGTGTGTTGAACCTGGGACGTACGGATAGGGCCCCTATGACTTTCGATAGCTTTACCTGGGTTTATAACTCCAATAACTATATAGTTTATTTATGATTTAAAAACAACTTATGATAGCTAAGTTGGCGAACATAACTCCAAATTCACTCTTGTTTATGATATACTTACGTACATATCTATAGTATTTGTGGGGTTTCTGAACCAACTTACAGCTGGTGGGCCCCACATTGTACTTACCAAAAAGTTCGGGCGAAGTTTTTAAATGGGAACTACAGCGGAACCGTTAGATAAGAACCGATTAAGAATTTTCCAGCGTACCCTGTGCTTTTTAAATGCTATAGGTGGAAAATATGGAAATTATGAACGAGGCTACCCTCAAGTTCTTAACCTGTTAGTTCTTAAGGGGTTCATATGGTGACGGTTTTGCCAATTCATTTTGGCGTGGTATTAGGTTGCAACGGAGGCGGGAGGAAGGAAAAAACTTTTTAGGCGCCGAAAAGTTTTTTCAGGCGCAGGCATTCCAAACAGAGCTACAGGCCAGATATTCCACCATGCCAGGGCTTTTAACTTTTTTTTTGCGTGGCATTAGGTTGCAAGAGAGGCGGGAGGAAGAAAAGAACTTTCTACGCGCCGAAAAGTTTTTTCTGGTTTAGGGGCCCGAAACAAGGCAGCACAGGCAAGACAAGCCAAGACAAACCAAACGCAAGCCAAGGGCAGCATTTGAAGGCAGATGGCCTTAGTGAGTCCAGCCGGTGTCGGGCTCAGGCTGTTGCGTACAACCTTTCAGCACAAGACGTTGTCCGTCTTACAGGTGCTCCGCCAGAAGATTCAACAGCAGTTTCGTGCATGCCACACTCTTTACAGCCTGCAAATGAATCTCGCCATCTACTCGCATTTTTGCATACTTGCGCGGCGTGACCACAGGGCACCCTTCAACCTATGTGAGAGCTGGGGCTGTAAGCCAGCATCGTCAGTGGATGCTAAATGTGGCTGCAGTGGAGGAGCAGCTTGTGAGACGTAACTTGGCGTTTTTCGTTCCAAATTGTCCACTGCCTACTTTGCCGGCAGCTTTGCTCGCCGCATTGCGGTTCGATTCCCCGTGGCGCTGGCGATTTGCTTGCTTCTTGCGTGCCTGCTTCTTGCTTTCATATATCAGTAATCAATGTTTGGTATATTTATACTATTTATACCCTTTAAAGGGGAATAAGAACCAGTGGCTAGAATCCAGGGTACCCTAGGGTTCTTATTTCAATTTGCTGACAGAAAGGGTTGGGTCCAGCAATCCAGCCCCTGAAGTTCTTATTGCAGTAGGTACTTAAGCAGTGGTTTCACTGTAGCCAATTAAACTTGGTACTTCTAACCGCAACTGCGCTTGGCTTGGTCGTAATTGGATGTATTAAATAACCCAAGGTCAGACGTTTATGAATTTACGATTTACCAACGCTTGAAAGAAGAAAATCCTGACATTCACATCATTTGGGGACTCCATAGGGTTCGTTTTTGTGGAACTTCCTTAAGCAAATCCAAGCTTAGGTTCCAAATTACCAAACGGTTTGTCTGAGAATGAGAGTGATGAAATGACCACAAAGTTTGTGCACCCCAAACCGTTTGCGAAGTTGATTAATACCTAACGGTAGATGTGTATATTTGTATACATACTGTATGTATATAATGCTAAGTACTATGTCGTGTAATACTGTATATAGATACATATAATTGTCAACTGGGCTTACAACCTGATTGATAACTTATAAGTGAGGTTCTGCCGTTCTCACCCCTATTTGTGCGACCAGACACAGCTCAACCTATGCCGTTTGCAGGCACAGGCGGACAGAGCGGACGCACGCAACAAGGGAGCCTTCAGCGACAGCACGCTCAACGCCTTCACCTTCATTGTTCTGTCGGCGGCGACCATCGCCTACGCGCGGGGGCCACTGGAGAGCCGCACCATGATGCTCTGGGCGATTTTAGTGGACCAGTGGCGCTGGTGGTTCGCTTTGGCCTACTGGGTTTGGGTTTTGGTGGACATGGTCTTCGAGATTTCCTCTGGCCCTAGTGGTCTTGAAAAAGGGCGGCAACTGTCCGGAAAGCGAGACGTCTTGACCCCGTGGGAATCATCAGGGGCCAAGGGGGTGCCTAAATCTCACATTTTCGAGACTTTAGCATCCAAATCTTGGTTTACTCTTGGTTTCATGCATACTTTAAAAGGTTTTGCCATAACTGGGATAGCTATATACGGTTATACTGTAACATTCACAGGGGTTTAGAATGTACTAATGTACCTGTAATTACCCAAGATTGACCATGCTACTTAAACCACTTATAGATAGATATTTGAGGAACTACTTTTGTGTGATGTTGCAGTAGCTCCTGACCCAATTTCACTGTCAAACGTATCTAGCAGCTAGACCATGCTCAAGACATACCCGCTTCGTTTCTTGGTAAACTCCACACTTCTTGTAAAAGTTTAAGTTTGCTATGGGATCTCACAAAATTAAGGTTTGCCTGTGGTTCCTGTGGAAGATGTGTATCTGTATATGTATACGATATATAAATAAACAAACAATACTATGTAGATACACATCAATACTAAATACATCTAAATACAATCATACGATTCAGATCTATGATTATATGTGTCATTAATCAGATTTTAGTATACGCTCAGAAGTGACCCTGATGTGCATTCAGGATTTCAACCCGCAAAACCACTGCTGAGGCTCCGTGGCCCTGTGGTTCTCGCAGGCACCGCGATCCTTTGTCTCAGCGCAGCAGGGGATCTCAGGGGTCTCACAGCTTCGCGCAGCGTGGGGAGAGAAATATTTGATGAAGATCAAAGATATCCGACTTACTGGTGCTTAGCAGGGAATGAGGGAATGATCCATAATCACTAGTAATAATAATCCCATTCCCCCATTCCCATCCGTTCCCTACTAAGCACCAGTAAGCCGAAAATGTGGAAATCAGAATTTTGAATTTTAAATGTCTTAGACCTGTAACTATAGGTGTTCATAATTGTCCGTATGCATCCTTTGAAGCGTCTCCCGGACGTATCCCCTAAAACTCAGCACGAGACCCAAAATCATCGATAAAATTGAAACCTTTGAAGCTGGCAAGTATCGGTAGGAAAACAACAAAGTGACTTTAAATTTCAAACGTGGACGTTGGAAGTGATAATCCAGCAGGTGGCGTCCATTCCATGGCAGTTTTGGACGACCGATTCAAGGGCCCCGATTCAACTTCATGCGCAAGTAGGCCAACGGATATGTTCAAAGGGTCGGTCCAATACTGCGGTGGATGGGCCAGCGGAATCCGTTCATCACCAGTTGATAGGTCCGGTGGGGTTCACATCCCATGATTTTCGATGGGGTTCAACCATCCGGTTGGTGGTGCAGGATTTCGCTGGCCCATCCACAGTAGGTCAAGATTACTGGACCAGCAAAACGGATGGGCCAGTTGATCCTTGAAAGTAACTGGCGCCTGTTGTGGGTTCACGGTACAACAAATTCAATCGTTAATCAAAAAGATATGGGTGTGCCCCCTAAATTGTTATTTTAATAGCTATAATTATGATGGTTAACCAATGGATGGAATGGGGTACCCTATTTTCAGACAAACCCAGACAGACAGATTGATGAAAACAACTGAATCTACAAGGCTTCCGACCTTGAGGAAGAGATCTTCGGTCGAAGCAGTTTTTCACTTCACTAGCCGCACTAGCCGACCCGTAACCCCAAGTGATGGGTAACAGGGATTACAGTAAACCCAAAAAATAGATGTAAAAACTAGGTCAATCTTGGATGGGCAGTTTAATCCTTCGGTCTTTTTGTATCAATGCGATTATCTACGTTCACCAGCTAAGAGTTTCAATTTTTGCAGGGTGTCTAAGATTGCCCATGAGTATGCTACATCTATTTTGGAAGGACTTTGTTTTGTACAGGTATCTCTGTTGAGGTTGCGATATCCCAAAAATGGTTCTTTCAGGTTGGTGAGACATGTTATTTTGCTCTAGCGTATACAAACACAAAATTACATAGGATTGGCAGTTCGCCAAGTCACACAGTTCGCTCATATTTCACTTGATACTTGGATTTTATGATGATGAAACTGTTACACTTTGACGGAAAGGCAAAAGCCAACTAACATAACTGGAGGGCACCACCTTGTAGTTATGTGTTGGGAATTCTCTATTTGTCTACATGTTGTTACCTATCATGGCAACCCCATGATAAACCACCAGCAGTAGAAAGGTGTTTAAAAGCTCTTCAGTTCAATGAGAATTAAACCCAAATCCAAAGTGTAGAACAATAGCAAGTTGACCAACAAGATTACCAATTTATAATAACAATATATAACAATATTAAACACGATTTACCCAGGGGAATTCTTTGTCAGATGCAATATCTTCGGATAGTGGTGCTCCACTTCATCATGTCCATTTTCGGCACCAGCACGGCCCATGGCAACTGAAAGTTCCATCACCAGTAAAGAAAACCACAAGCAACAAAAGTAAGATGATGGAGTGCCAGCGCAAAAGACCCCAAAAGACCCCACAAGCTCATCTCATGTGCTTCCGATAGCCACTGAATATGATCGACTTACCCATACGCGCGGATGGGTACTCCTGGCAACACAGATTCTCATCACTAGTGTCACTCTCATCAATAGAATGATTCACATGGCGGAATTTGATATAAACGAACAAAAACTTGGAAAACATGTATTTAAGATATGTTTTACCAATGTTACCACTACAAACAATGGCAGTAATGAAATAAACATGGGTAAGCCCGATAATAAACCATCTCCAGTAACTGTTTATGAAATTGGGTAATTACACCCCTATGACCGGGATGATTTAAAATGACCCTCAAATGGTTGATTAATCGGATTGTTTATTCACTACATTCACTACATTACAAGGTGCTCCCCCATTTCGAAGTTGATTTCTAAACCATGGCAACTAGTTCGATATATCTACCATAAACATCCATAAACCGTAGTAAGATTGGAGTTATATTTGCCAACTTAGCTAACATCAATTGATTATTAAAAAAACATGTTGATTGGCTGTACCATCAGCATCCATAAACCATAGCTACCCTCTGGTAAACAAACATAGCTATTGAAAATGGCCATAGAAATAGTTGATTTACCCATTAAAATTACGATTTTTCCATAGTTACGTAAACGTTTACCAGAGGGTAATCAACTGGGGCATCACTGGCTGTAGTTTTGTTGCTCCTGAGGCTCCCAGGTCTCAATGCTCTTTGCGTCACGCGTGGGGCGGAGGAAAAGTGTGGGACCTCGGCGGGGTGTATTTGTTGGATCAGCGTGAGATTTATCATGGGTGGATGATATACACCCACCAATAGCAAGTATTAATCATGGTAATAATTGGACTATTATAGGTTGATTAATAGTACTAATGGGTAGTATTACCAATGATTATTAGTATTAATATTACCAATAGCAAGTATTAATCATCGGTGTATCATTATGGTGTATTAACCACTATACAGTGGGGGACTGCTTTTTTTCAAACCACTTGATCTTGAAAAATTGTGGTTGCTGCGGTTAGTACCCTCTGGTTAACAAACATGGCTATTGAAGCCATGGTCATAGAAATAATTGATTTACCCAGCTATAAAATTGTGTTTTCCAGTTCGTTCTGTAAACGTTTTCCAGAGGGTAATAATGGGAATATTATAGGTTGATTGTGGGTTAACAATGGTTATTCTGACATTGGGTTTTTGTTTGTGCATCCATAACCTGCTGCAACAAAGCCAGGCGCAGTTGGTTATGGGTATAGCTATGGGATTCCAACCTCCATAAGTTGGGGAAAAAAACTACCCTCTGGTAATTTGTTACATAGCTATTGAACATTGCCATGTATAGTTGATTTACCTTTTAACAATTGTGATTTTCCATAGTTATGTAAACGTTTACCAGAGGGCAGTATGGTTATGCAATACCCACTTTTTTGTGGAACTGCACCCCAAGGTCGGATGATCTTAATGGTGAAACAAGGTCACGAACCCTTCTTTGTAGTTGACCATTAAAATGAGGAATATCATATAGACGATGTAGACTCATATACAAACCACCTTTTTAAAAAGAGGTAAATATAGGTAGTTCCTGGTAATTCAATAATAAATAGACATTTTCCATAGCTTTGTTAAATCACCAGAGGGTTTATGGCGTGATGATTTTCCCAGAGGGTAAAATAGAGAGTTTCGAAAACCAGAAGCGGCTGATTCCTTTTAAGATAAAACAATCTTTTTCATAGATGATTCTCACAGGATGGAAGATAGCGTTCAATTGCCTGAAAAAAGTGGCTGAATTCTATGGTTGATGGCAGATATAACCATACTTAATGGGGTTCATAAACCCCCTTATAACTTGGGGGACACCATCCTGTACTCCATGATGGATTTTTGATGGAATTTTCGTTCCATTCCAGTGTGTTCAATTGTCCTTTAATATCTTTTAATCAGAAACTTTAAAGCACCCAGTTGGGTGACACAAAACTTGGTGACATTTGGGCAATGGTTTGTCGACTAATGTTTCGCCCATATTGAAAGGAACACGATGTTCATAGATTTTGCCTTGCCGTTGCCGATGTTCGGTAGAAAACACCGGATTTGTTCATCGGTGTATTTGGCTAAACCTTCTTGCAATTGTTCATTCATGGGTTATGTGTTCAACACTTTGTAGTGGAGCCATTTTTGATAGTTTGATATTTTGTTGTTGCTTGTGCTATGTTTGGAAGATGGCAAAGCAGTAAACAAAAAAGGTGCATTGTTGGTCAAATCTACACTTAACGCACCTTAGATCAATGGCCATTTCAGGAACCGATTGATTGGAGGTACCTATACCATATATACCATATAGGCCTATATAAGGCCTAAATTTCAGGGAATTGAATATCCCCAGCAAGAGATGATTTTTGAGCATAACCAGCAGAAGATATGAGTTTTTCGTGAACTATCAGAGATTGAACGTGTTCAGGACTGACCAAGAGTTTGTTGAATGGATTGAGACACAGTTAGAACTGCGCCCCCTCCATAAGATCGATGGGTTTGGGATTCCCATATTTGGACCTATGCAGTTGTTGTTTGTCTATTGATACTAGGTATCGGCTAAAATTTTAGTTGCGTAAACCCACAAGTTGTGATTAACGTGCTAAAGCTCTGTTTGTATTCAGTTGTTTCAGTCATTTTTGTGTTCAACCATATTTGAGATGATGATCCCAACTTATTTTGTAGTTGTCTGGCTGTGTGAACCCCCCCAACCGGCTCACCTCACTTACTCAGAAAGTGGATTTGCCCTCGTGACAACTGAAGAAAACTCTCCAGACCTCAATATATATATATATATACCAACATGTTGTTGTTCAAATCATAGTTTGCCAGCAATCCACAGTTCTTTGGTTAAATGCCTTTTTTGTTGGCTAAAGATCCCTATATACAATATGCACGTCTTGCCTACGTTTTGCTGCTTGGTTTTTGGATGGGATTTTCTGGGTAAAAGGCAGCTCCACAGATTTCGTCGACTTGGAAGTGCAGTTCCAAAGACGTTGGTGGATATAGTTACCCTCCAGTAATTTGTTACATAGCTATGGAAAATGGCCATTTATAGTGAGTTTTCCCATTAATAGCATGGTGATTTTCAATAGCTATGTTAAATTACCAGAGGGTAAAATAGTTTTAGGGGCCCCACATCCCAACCTATGGGGGTGAAATTCCCATTGTACCCATTTGAAAGCGTCCTCTGGCTTGCATCCACATGTAATCCCATCCCCCGTTCATATAAAACAGCTGGATGTAAGGAATGAACCCACATAGTTTTGACCATTCACCATGGAGTTGTTGAAAAATGAACGGCGGATGGGATTACCCTCTGGTAAACTAACATAGCGAACTGGAAAACCCACCATTTTGAATAAGTAAATCATCTATAAATGGTCCATGTTCCATGGCTATGTCACTTTACTGGAGAGTGCCTTTTACAGGAACATGTCTGCTTGGTGGTTTGGAACATTTTTTATTTTCCATAATATATGGGATAATCCTTCCCATTGACTTTCATATTTTTCAAGATGGTTAAAACCACCAACCAGATGTTATTGGAAAAGCCGCTCAGCCGCTTAGGTCCCTGGTAGCCTGCCACTCCGAGACGGAGGGCCGCGAGTGCCTTGACGAAGAAAATGGAGGGACCAATGGGCATGATATTCCCATTGATTACCCTCCGGTAAACTAACATAGCTATGGAAAATGGCCATTTATAGTGAGTTTTCCCATTAAGAATGGTGATGTTCCATTGTTATGTAAATGTTTACCAGAGGGTAAGTGCCATTAAATCCCATTAAATCCCATTAAATCACATTAAACCACCATTTTCCTATGGTTTTCCTATGGTTTTTTACTTGTCTAGTTATATCTTAGATGGGTAGAAACTCATCCGAACTAGTCTTGGATGGTTCGGGATGATCTGAACTTCTTGGGTGATTTGAAAAACCGTGCTGTGGGTTTGGTGCCTGGGGATATGTTACAAGGTCTAATGTAGATATACCAAAATGAGGGTATAAATGATATAAAAAATTATGATACCATGATAAAAATTATAAATGGTATAAATGATATACCTCATTAAGATCTGTTATATCCATGATATGGGTATAAAAATTTACGTTCTAATGAGGATATAATGAGGATATAAATGGTTTTAATGAAGATGATATATGGTGATCAATGTTTGGGAAGATCTGATATTGTTGGTTTTGAAAATGATGCTTAGAGACGAGACTTGGCCTACAAGTTGAAACATTGGACCGGAAAGAGGTGGCGCCGCAAAGATGCTATGCTCTGGGCAAGTTTCTGCGCGGGAAAACAACAAACCATCGAAGTGTTTGCCAGCAGCATGTCTTCGCAGAAAACTACCATGACTGGGAATGGTAAACATAGTACCTATTTATGGTGATTTGGGGAATGGTTTATGGCATTAACCATACATTTAATGAAGTTAATTGGCTGGTTGGTGGTTTGGAACCATGGAATTTTATGACTTTCCATGAAAGGTTGGGAATTTTATCATCCCAACTGACGACCTCATATTTTTCAGAGGGGTACGTATACCACCAACCAGTAGTAAATCAACAAATCGTGGGATAGAATGGGACAAAGCCAGTAATGATGGCCTTGATAAACGTGGGCTGGAAAATCCTTCATTTCGTTCAATGACTAAAAGCTATGTCTACCTCGATGGCCGGGGATTTCCCAGCTAACCACCTTTGAAAACTACCTAATATAGCTCGAAAATCAAGATTCAAAGCTGGCGGCTCTGCAGTCGAATGTGTTGTTGTTTGGTCCTAAATATTGGGAGCATCTAAGGATGCTGGGTAATTTGATCACGACTGAAGCCTGTTCTCCCGAAGCCTGGAATCATGCTTTATTTTAGGGAAATCGTCCCCTTTTATGGCCCAACATTTCGGGCTGCCGGGAAAGGGAAGATGAGTGGCCCAACATTTCAGGTTAGTCAAATATTATAATTTACCCTCCAGTAAACTAACATAGCTATTGAAAATGACCCATTTGTTGTTATTTTACCTATTAAAGATGGTGATTTTCCATAGCTATGTGAGTTTACCAGAGGATACCCAGCGATGGTAATGATGGATCAACCACCATACCCGACCCTTTTTTTGCACGGCGAAATGTTTATCCCCTTGGAGATCAACCCGAAATATGCGGAGTACAGGGGCCGAAGTAAGTTGGTAAGCATAACTATGCTAACTGGGATTTATGCTGAATATGTCCACAGTTAGAGAAAGTCAGATGGGATTACAAACCTATATATATATACATATCCACATATCATCTCACGAAAATCCCTATTTTAACTGGTTCACATACTCCAAAATAGATGCCAACAAGTTAGACCACTGCAAAATACGACATAATTATCATCGAACTACCATACTGGAAACACGCGTCGGCCTTTTTTTTAGTTCCTGCCATGGCAACTTGAAAGTTGGTGCCCCCCCAGTTATCAGTCGGTTTATACCATCGTAACTAGTTCCATATACCTGGCCGGAAAAAAAAGCGAAATTGGAGTTATGTTCACCAACTTAGTAAGGATCTGGCCACCTTAAGTGTAAGTGGGGAGGCCTTCTTGCCTGCATTCATTCCTACAAGGTGGTGCCCCATAGTTAGCTAAGTTGGTTTATAAGTCCAATAACTAGGGTTGATTAGGGGGTTATATCTATAGTTAATGGGGATTATAAACCAACTTATAACGGGGGGGCACCACCTTGTACATTGTTTCACCCAAGGTGGAAGGGTAGCTCGAGGTACCCCCGCTATGAAGGTGCCTGGCTGTGCATGTGATCATCCAAGTTTGAGCCATCTAAATTCAATTCCTATTGTTTTTTTACACGGGCTTCAAAATGGGATTGATCTGTAGCCCCTTATCCATTCAATCATAGCCAATGAATTATACAGAATCCATCATAATCTCTATAGTTTATTGGTTGACTATGAAATGGGGATTTTGCATGATTGCACTACCCAATAAAATCCACGGGTATTATCATAATCCATGAGCTGGGAATTCCTATTAGCCAACCAGTACAATGAAATGTTCAAAATGTTGAAGATATTGGATCGGACCAATCTTCATGTAAACTTAAAAAGTTTAATGTGTTGATGTGATTTTAGGTGATGCTATTTGTATGGATTGTAGCCATACACTTTGATTTTTAGCCTCTTGGGGATGAGGTGGCGAAATTCGCAACTAAGAAATATCCGTCTTGGACGAATCTCTTCAAGGAAGAGATGTGGATGCTTTAAAGTTCGAAGGGATGGGTACCCTTGTTACTATCTCGTTACTATCCGTAATTTAACATATAGATAGACAGCTAGATAGGTAGATAGATAGAAAGATAGATAGACAGCTAGATAGGTAGATAGATAGATAGACAGGTAAATAGGTAGGTAGATAGATAGAATGATAGATAGATAGGTAGATAGATAGGTAGATAGATAGATGGATAGGTAGGTAGAATGATAGAAGGATAGGTAGATAGATAGGTAGATAAATAGAATGATAGATGCATAGGTAGATAGATAGGTAGATAGATAGGTAGATAGATAGACACGTAGATAGATG
The DNA here is from genome assembly GCA_947184155.2 of Cladocopium goreaui. Lineage (NCBI taxonomy): Eukaryota > Dinophyceae > Suessiales > Symbiodiniaceae > Cladocopium > Cladocopium goreaui. Next base: position 1,559,397 of record CAMXCT020000335.1, read on the forward strand.
CATAGATAGGTAGGTAGATAGATAGATAGGTAGATAGAGAGATAGAGAGATAGATAGATAGATAGGTAGATAGAGAGATAGATAGACAGCTGGATAGATAGATAGATAGATAGATGGATAGATAAGTAAGATAGGTAGATAGATAGATAGATAGATGAGTAAGATAGATTGATAGATAAGTAAGATAGATAGATAAGTAAGATAGATAGATAAGTAAGATAGATAGATAAGTAAGATAGATAGATAGATAGATAAGTAAGATAGATAGATAGATAGATCGACAGATAGATAGATCGACAGATAGATAGATAGATAGGATACATAGGATAGATAAGTAAGATAGATGGATAGATGGATAGATAGACAGATAGACAGATAGACAGATAGACCGACAGACAGACAGACAGACAGATAGATAGATAGAGATAGATAGATAGATCGATAGATAGATCGATAGATAGATAGGTAGATAGATAGATAGATAGGCAGACAGACAGACAGACAGATAGATAGATACACAGACAGACAGACAGACAGACAGGCAGGCAGGCAGGCAGGCAGGCAGGCAGGCAGAGAGAGAGAGAGCGATGGATGGATGGATGGATGGATGGATGGATGGGTGGGTGGGTGGATGGATGGATGGATAGATGGGTGGATGGATGGATGGATGGGATGGATGGAAGGATGGATGGATGGATAGATGGATGGACGGATGGATAGATAGACAGACAGATAGATAGATAGATAGATAGTAGATAGACAGATGAGAGAGAGAGAGAGATATATATATATATAGATAGATAGAAAGATAGAAAGATAGATAGATAGATAGATCGGTAGGTGGGTAGGTAGGTAGATAATCAGAGAAAGAGAGAGAAAGAGAGGAGACATCAATCACCTTTCGATCCATCAGTGGCCTCGCTCTGCCATCCGTGATTCACAACAACCAATCTCTCCTATAGGTTTCCTATTTTGAAACTTCCGCCACCGCCTTGTGCGATATTACTGGTAACTAGAGTTATAACATGTTATAACCCACTTAGTAAGTGGGATGAGCCATCAAGTAGTATTTTAAATATATCACTAGTAGGTTATTAAACCCATGGTGGTAGGGGTGGTAGTTTGTTTCCACTATTCAATTCCATGGGTTTGATATCTGAAAGTGTGAAAAGTTTCCACAAAAAAGAAATCCACATATGATTTTGAAATCTGAAAGTGGGGAAAAGCCCGAAAATTACTAGTATATATATATATAAATATAAATATATATATATACACATATTGATTTTCCCCGATAGATGGCAATGACTTGGGGGTAGAGCCACTTGTTATTTCCACCCCTTTTTTTGGTCCGGAGCCACAAAAAGCCGCAAGTTGCTTCATAATCCCAACGATTTTTTTGACATTAATATTATAGCAACTCCAAAAATGACCACAGTCTCTAAGCACCTGGAAAATGAGGATGGCAACCACCACGAATATCTGGGTAAATGATGATGTGTAGGATATTAGCCAATTCTAGGTCAATCTTGGATGGGTAAAAATTAGTCCTCACTCGTGGGTGGTATCAATGGAATTATCTACGTTCACCAGCTAAGAATTTAAGTTTTTGCAATCTATCTAAGATTGGCCATGGTCTGAAAATGCGGTATACCCCAGAATAGTCCTGTTAAATGGGAAAATGATAACAAACCTTTGGATTTCGAGGTGCCTTATTTTCAGACAAACCATGGTCAAGACTCAAAATGATCAACATCCCCAAGATACACATTTCATGACCAAGTCACGCTCTGAAAAGGCTTCGTGTTCCGCCGCAAGAAGAGAAAGGGCATGCGTCTTCGTTCGGGAATCACAGCACCCAAAACATCCCACACGGGGTGAATGAAAGAAAAAATATCATGGCTAGTTGCCCATGAAGAATGGTGGTTCAAGCAACAAGAATATGGATATAAGGGGGTATATTCAGATATTCCATCGGTATATCATGGGATATACAACCAACATTCTTTAGGAGTTCATAGCGGATGAACCAAGAAAAAAAATGGTCTCATGGAAATGCTGTCTGATACCCAGCAATATTCATTGGGTGGAAAAATAGGGAAACAATAGCCATGCTAGGGGGATATAGTGCTGATATATAATGGGATATGTGAGCAACAACATGATAGTTGGATGTATCTGAGAATGTTGTATACTGCATACCCATCATTTACGGCAGTTCTAAGAAGGAAATTTACCAATGATTTTTTGGGATACGTTACCCTCTGGTAAACATTCACAGTTTGCTATTGAAAATGGTCATTTATAGTGAGTTTTCTCATTAAAAATGGTGATTTTCCAGTTCGTTTTTGGTAAACGTTTCCCAGGCCGGGTATATCATACCAACCCAAAATGTCTGAACCATGGGATTCCACCGTTCATTGCACCATCTGATCGGGTCTAGTGACTCTAGTGACTCTAGTGATAGTTCCAAGAGGAAAACATGAAATGCGAGCATATCATGTCATTCGTGTATTTGTGATTTTTTCTATGTCCCCTCCCCAGGTCCCCAAGTTCAAGTTGTTCTTTGCCATATATTGGCACCCCAGCATTCTAATATTCTGCATCTCAGGCGGGCAGTCGGAATGCTGACCGTCTAGAAGTTGCCGAGCCAAGCTTGCGTTGAGCTATACCGAGCCCGTTGTTACATGGAGCGTACGAGAGGGACAAGATCCCAAGCGAAGATCCGCACATGTTGCCATATGGCGACGTGCCACGAGTGACGCCAAGGCGTACCAGAAAACAGAGAGGCCGCAGGAAATGACCAGAATGATATGGAGCCCGTGGATGCAGTTGACAATCCTACCTTTGAAGATGTATCCAATTAATAAATTGCTTGGGAAAACCCATCTTAATAGCATTCGTTAGGCCTAAGCCACTTCCTGTCTACCTCGGTGCTATCTTGAAAGGTGGGGCCCTATATACGGTAGTTCGTTTGCTAAGCTGTTTTATACATGGCTGAAACAGAGTTTATGGAATGGTTATAATAAGTCTAGTTAGACGGGAATATAAACCAAGAAAATCAGCAGCGTTCCTGCTGGCAATGGCGCGTGGTAATCGCATATCCCACATTTCTACCATGATAACCTGTTGAAGTTTGGGCCTTTCCATCGCTATGCGGAATTTTCCAAGTTTGTGGATCCTTCTGGTAACAGCCACAGATTTGACCCATCCCCAAATCGTTTGATGTTTCAAGATCCATGTCTGTTGGTTGTTCTGCCCAAAGCGGTTTTTCACAAGTATTAAAAATGGGCTTGTCCGGAAATCTGCTATACCTCAAAGCTACAAGTTTCAAAGCTGTAGAATTCATTGGTGGGGTGCCCAATTTGTTTGGACAAGCCTTGAAAGCTTTGAATAGTGGTGAACTACACCCAAAAATGAGAGGGGGGCTTGTCGATCAAATCCATATTGTAGGTTAAAGAAGTCCCCGCATAAGATCTCAATGTTGTCTTTTCAAAGATTTGGTTTTAAAAAAAAAACGTGTTTGTTCATCCCATAAATATCATACGGGATTTCACCATACACCAACCTTCCAGGTTAAGATCCCCCCCACCGTGGCAGACACTGAGGCCTGGCGCGCTGGGGCAGCAAGCACAAGCCCGAGTTCCGAATCCATGCCCCTTGGATCCCTTGGCCAAGCAACTTCCTGGGAAACCGTGAGGATACCTGGACTGAGTTGACATGCATAACTTGTTGAATTTTATAGGGATCATAGGGATTATAGAGGATAGGACTATAGTGACTATAGTATATTTTGGTTAATGAGGTTCTAAAGTAAAACAGGTGTAACTGGGGGGCCTTGTAAAACATAGCCCAAGAGCGCCAAGAGGGGGGGAAATGTATGGAAAATCGTTGGGGTGTTGGAGCCCCAAGGGATGTTGGAGTTACACCCCAAGACGGTGTTGGGTCTAAATCGCCATGAAAAATCAACCCTGGATCAGCCTGTGGTGAATTCGAAGTACCGATAGCAAGAGTTTGTGACCTAAAATGCTACCCTCCGCAATTGAACAGCTTGACACTATACAACTAGATGTTGAATTGTCAGGGTACCAAAAGTCCCGTGATCAGAGAAAGCGGTTAGAAGTTCTTTTCGTGATGGGCAAACACTGAAAAAACATATTGCATTGACAGTTCAAGTTGCGGTTATTTATCCAAACCATCAGGACCTGGATTTGCATCTTAGCTGAATAATCACATAGATACATATATGTGTATATAATTACATATGTATACATATATAAATATATATGTATATATATATATATATGTGTATACATATGTATATATATATGTATACATGTATACATGGTGTGCGGGCGCTGACACCATGTTTTTGTCAGGTTTTTGTCGGTTTTTGGCATGGTATACCCCCCCCGCGGTCCAACCCCGCGACACGCCGAGGCCGTCTTTGGCAAGCATCTGGGGCACAAGCCACTCGGCAGACCGCATGTTTTGTTGGAAAAAAATGGAACATCACCTTTATATACAAATAGTTATAGTCTAGTTATAGTTATATAGACCTTTATAGCGATATAACATATAAAGGTCTATAACTATCACTATTATTATAAATGCAGGCACTATATATACTTTATAACTATAACTATAATAGTGTATATATAGTTTTTAAATAATAATGCCAGATTTAATGTATCATAGTGTATAGTGTATAATACCATATTAACAATTGTTATGATACTATTTACTATAGTAACAATAGTGTATGATACCAGATTTAATAATAACTATAATAGTTTATAAATAGTGTATATATATAATAGTGTATATAACTACGATAACTATATAACTTTGGAGATTGGATATGCCGGTAGTATGTGGTTTAACCAGTAAACATGCGTGTTCATCAACAACAATGGCGGTTGTTAACTGCCAAAAATGGAGCTTCAATTGCCGGTAGTATATGCCTACCAATATGGAAGCCGCCTTGATGAAGTTCCATGGATGCAGACTGATGACTCGCATCTGCCGAAGGGATCGAAGTTTCTTCCGATGTGATTCTTCTTTTGGAAGCCATTGGTGATACCCTCTGGTTATGACTAACATAGCCATGGAAAATCACCATTTTTAATAGGTAAACCATCTATAAATGGGCCATTTTCCATGGCTATGTTAAATAACAAGATGGTATTTTCAACGTTGTTTTCGAATCCGTAGCCTTGCTCCAAGTTGACGGGCACATGGTTGACATTTCCTGGTACCCCTAAATCATCGATTTTAATAGGACTTTCCATTGTAACCAACAAGAATGGTGATGAATGGAATTTAGATCAATCTTGGATGGGTAGAAACTAATCCTTTATCTACTAATTATCCAGCTAAGAATTTGTCATGTGTTGCAGGGTATCTAAGATTGGCCATGTATGCTAGTGTTAGTAGATGTTAATAATGTTTAAACATGTTTTAATCACATTTCGTTTCAGTATATGTTAGTGTTTAAACCCCCATATCCAAGCTAGCAACTTGAAAAAGGGTTTTAGCCATCACCACTATGAAGGTATCACGGCATAAAAATTGATGCTCGTAAGCTAGTTTCGAATACGCGGAATTAACATGTAATCAACCAACAAAATATAGGTAAACCATGGAAAATGGGAATAGTAACCACGAATAATCAACAAGGACATGGACATGGGCATCAAAAATGGCTCAACAGACCAGTCGCTGCAAAGGGGAATGGCTGAATGTTCGGCCAGTCCAACAAAGAAATAGATGCTGGTTGGTGGTTTGGACCATTTATTTTTCCATATATTGGGAATAATAATCCCAACTGACTAGTATTTTTCAGAGGGGTAGGTCAACCACCAACCAGGATGTGTTTTTCATTTTAATAGCAAGTTTTGCAGGGTACAAACGACAAGACATCGGGAGTGAACCCAAACGAGCACGGAGTGACCTTAAGGTTTTTTTAACACGATCCACAATGGTTCAGTTCCAGAGGTGCTTCAAGGGTTTTTTAGCTGGGTACCGGTACATTCCCATCTTGTTCAACCCTTCCAGCTTCGCGGGGAAGATGTGTAAAATCGTATGACCAGTATAGATCACATGCTGAGTAACGTTCAATTATTGTCCAGGTATTTGGGGTTTGAACGGGACAAATTTCTTTAAATGGGGGAATAACATGATGATATAATGCAGATATAGAATGCAGAAATGATACGAGATGATACGATGTGTATATATATATACATTAACATATGTTAACGGATACATTAAATAACGACCTCACGTCACGATGTCGTAATGATGTCGTTTCATGTGAATGGCAGGAATAGCTAAGAGGTTTCGTTGCTCCACGCCATGGCTGCAAAGACAAAACGGTGCTACAAAACCGAGGTTCACAGGTGTTGGAACTTCCCTGAAATGTGGCTATTAATGATGGTTAATGATGGTTAATGATGGTTAATAACCACTGGTTGGTGGTTTGGAACATGTTTTATTTTTCCATATAATGGGAAGAATCATCCCAACTGACTTTCATATTTTTCAGAGGGGTTGAAACCACCAACCAGAAAACCATGGAAAAAACAATGTCTTTCATGGTGAACTTCCATTTTTATAGGTTTTTGTATGTTTTGATCTCTTTTTCTGTACGTATATACCCCCAGTTATACCCATATGGGGATGGGTCAAAACCTATTATATTACCATATAAGTGGTGGTTTGTTCATATCCATAAAGCAGCTATGATTTAGGGTTCCTAGGGCACCAGGGTTTTAACTCATGGCCATATTTTCGCATATGTTTTGGCCATTTCAGGTACAAAAAATGGAGGTACTGTACCATATAAGCTCATATATTGTAGGGATATTCCCTTAGATAGCCCTTACATAGGCCTTATATATCGTAGGTGGCTCCAATCTAGGTTCCCGAACTAGGTCAATCTTGGATGGGTAGTTTAATGGTAATCCTTCAGTCTTTAGTATCAATAGGATTATCTAGTATAACCAGCTAAGAAATTGTCATGTTTTGCATGGTATCTAAGGTTGGCCAGGTATCATACCATCTGCAAAATAGGCAAACATCGAGATTACCCTCTGGTAAACGAACAGTTTGCTATTGAAAATAGCCCAGTCGAAATAGTGGATTTACCCAGCTATAAAATGTTTTTTTTTTTCGTAATTTAAACGTTTACCAGAGGGTAATATTATAGGTTGATTGTGGGTTAACAATGGTTATTCTGCCATTTAAAGTGAGTTTCCCCATCTAAAAATGTGTGATTTTCCATAGTTTTTTGTAAACGCTTACCAGAGGGTAACCAGCAAAATGGTGGTAGAAATGGAAGATGGATTCCGATGTTTTTTCACGGTTTGCGAACTGGGAAATCACCATGTTTAACTTCGGTAAATCATCATGTTTATCATCCCCATAGGATCCATGGTGCTGGTATATATGCTAACATTGGGGGTGTATTGATGGTAAATGTTACCATATATAGCATACATGGATCCTATGGGATCTTTTTCTATGGGCCATCTATACCAGTTCGCTACGTTCTTACGGCACCCGCAAGCCCGGCAGCCTCAAGCCATGTTGTGCGAGTCAGGAGTGGTCGCTTCAACGAGGTCTGCGGTTTCTATGATCCTCTGCGCGAGGCGGGGTTTCCATGGGATGGACATGTAAATAGCTATGTTTCAATAGCGCTAAGTTTAGCTGATTTATAAGTCTAATTTCACTATGGTGTGTGATACTGTATATATATATATGTATACTTGTAACTGTAGTATTCATGGGGGTTATAAACCAACAAATATCACTGGGGGGGGCACATTGTAGAACACATAACCATGGTTTATGGTACATAGAACTATAGTTTATGCGGTTATGAACCAACTATAGTCAATAAATATAGATCTGCATAAAGCATGTTGCGATCTCACGCAACGTGACATCGCAACAGGTTGTGATGGGAGTTGGATTGGGGGTCACGCGTCCCAAATGACCAGTTTGTTTTCGCTTTTGAACTCATCATGCTTGGGAGTCTCAGCCATAAAAATGGAGTAACATGGGGTTTTGCAATCAGACTGCGGTCTGGGTCAGAAATCATGGTTGCGAAAAACATCCCCCAATGAATCTTCTTCATTTCTGGAATGTCATGGATATGGAACCACAGAGTCACCAGTAAAAAGCCAACCATTGATCAGGCTTTCCAACTGTTTCTTCATATCAGTTGGCTAAATTTGGAGGTTTCCATAGTCATGGGGGTACCCCAATAGCTGGATGGCGAAAAAAAAAGGAAAATCCCAATCTAAAAGGATGATTGATTTAGGGGCCCAATTTTAGGGAACCAAATGTTTGATTGTGTCCTGATTTAATCCTCAGCCGATTTTGGTATTATTTTGTTTCTCTTCCCCCTCTTCAACACTCCCCCCAAAAAACCCTGGTTTTTCATAGGGTATTTACACGGGACCATTGGTCGGGGGTGTGTTTCATGTTGGACAAAAAATGGGATGGCGATTCACCTTCATCAAGTTGAGGCCACGCGATGTGATGTGATGTGAAGGTGACTATTAAGCCCCATGAGAACTCTAGCTATCTCCCCTTTTTTAACATCCATAAACCGTAGTGAATCAAGTTATAAGGTAACTTAGGATATATCATGATATATTCCTGATACTCCCCATAAGCCTGTTAGTTGGTCAAGTTAGACGTGTGTAGCTGCGTAGTGACATTTTTGACGGGGGCCTCACCTTGGAAGTGGATTGCAGCTGAGTCAACCGAGCACCGTCATTGTGGTGATGGAACTGCCACGAAAAACAAGCGAAATTACCTACAGGATGGGGCCCCCAAGATAGCTAAGTCTGTGGCTGAAAAAACGATGGTTTCTGGTAGATATAACGAACTAGTTCATGGATGTTTTCATGGGGCTTATAAACCAACGTTCACATCACTGGGGGGCACCATCCGCATGCACTCCACCACTGTGATCAGCAGCTGGTCACCATGAAAGCAACTCTACGTGCGAGAGCGCAGCTGAAAACTGAGAACCCGGGTACAAAACTGCATGAGACACATTCTACATCATTCTACATCATTAAATCCCTGGTTGGTGGTTTGGAACATGTTTTATTTTTCCATTCAGTTGGGAATTTCATCATCCCAACTGACGTTCACTCAATTTTTTCAGAGGGGTAGGTATACCACCAACCAGAATCATATCCCCAATTATCAACCATGGTTAATGATGGTTACTGATAGTTAATGATGGCTTTCATGTGGGAAAAACAATAAGTTTGTAATATTAAGCCACTAAATCGTTATATCCTCATTATCGTTGGGTTTTCCGAAAATACATAAAATGTGTTCACATCGATAAAATGTGTTCACCAGGAACCTGGGGACCTGCAGGGTGTTCGAACAGGGATTGGCCCAGCCCAAGCACCGCAGTGGCCGCAGAAAAATGTTTGACCATTTAACTGGAATTGGATGGAATTGGGACAAACTACAATCTTTTGGAAATATCTCAAATGAATTATATCCCAACTTTTGGAAGTTGTCACCATGGTCATACTCAAACAAACCAAGTATGGCTTTGTCAATAGGGGGATGCCAAAAAAGGGAAAATTTTGGGACAGTCCATTGGAACTGAATTTCCCATTGATCTGTGCTGGCAGTTTGACGATCCCTGGGCCTTCAAGATCAAAGCAGACCGATGTGTCTATTGGCTCAGGCGGGGCCCTTTGGATGCTGCGGATGGTTTCATCCTTGAAAATCTCCGTTGCACGTGTGATTGATTTCAATAGGAATATCTACTGATTAACCAGCTAAAAAGGTGTAGGGACATTCTGATCTTCCAATGGGAGCAAACACAACCAACATACCTGTTTTAAATCAGGAAAACCTATGAGGAGTTTGGAGGATTTCTGAGTATATCCCTATGGATCCAGCCGTACCTTCTGAAAGGAAGCGTTTGGAGTAAAATCTACTATAATTTGGAGGCTTAGCCGTACCTTCTCAGACAGTGGCCATGGATCCATAGGGTACATATGTATATATATATATATCTCTGTATATATATACATATACATATATATGTATATATATATCACTTCTATTAACAGCAAAACTGTTGAGGGTTTAAGCAGGCCATTGGATGACCAGGTGAACTCCCACAAGGTGAAGATCATAGCTGGGATTTATGGATGTTCATCACCCGACATATGCTATGGTCAATGGGAATTCCAGGATCCTAAAATGGAGGTACTGTACCATACAAGGCCATATTTTGTGGGGATATCCCCTTACATAGGCCTTATATAGGCCTTATATATGGTAGGTACCTCCAATTTAGGTTCCTGGAATGGCCATTGATATGGTGATGATTGGTTTTGACCCATCCCTAAGCTGATCGGCTGAGAGTCCTCCAGTGCGGCCATGGCGCCCAATGACGCAAAATTCGTAAATTTTGACGACCAATAGGGTAAAATGATCATCCAAATACTGTTTGGTTCCTCTAGTTTAGATATTCACATGCTGAAAGATGCCAAATATGAATGTGTCTGAAAATTCGGCATACCCCTCGCCCAAAATAACCACTTTTGTTGGGGAGATATGAGAATGAACCATCAAATTTGGTGCGCTCCCCCCATTTTTGGGTGGTGGAAATCAAGTTTTTTTCAGGGTTAGATCCCAACTTCTGTAGGTTCTTGCCATGTGTGTCATACTTTTTCTAGGACATTTTTAGAAAATCCAGGGGGATACCATGGGAAACCATGAAATATCACTGGGTACAATAGGAAATATCATGGAATATGGTGATTATATGGCATTTAAGCCAGTCTCTACGTCAATCTTGGATGGGTAGAAACAAATCCTTTAGTCTTGGATGATATCAATGGGGATTTTGTACGTTCACCAGCTAAGAATTGGTCATTTTTTGCAGGGTATCTAAGATTCGCCATGATAACCATTTTTAGTGGGCTCATAGTTGGGATGCAAAAGAAGAATAACTAACCTTAATACTAGTAGTGGGATAACCATATTAGTGGGATAACAATAACAAATAGTTGTTAATAGTGGGATCATCAATAACAACTTTCCCATGTTTTTGTTCCTATGATTTATCCGTAAACCATGGAAAAATCACAACTCTCCATGATTTTCCCATCATTTTCACAGGATTTTCCCATCGACCCGGGTCTCTTTTTGGCGGGTCTGGTCTCGCTGTGCAGGAAGGGGGCGCAGCCCACTCCTCAAGTGGCCAATCTGCTGGATATTGCAGGGATCATCCGCAGGACGATGTGGAACGGTGAACTGACGGTGGTTTTTTTTAATGGTGCAAGGTGGTGCCCCATAGTTAGCTAAGTTGGTTTATAAGTCCAATAACTAGGGTTTATGGGGGTTATATCTATAGTTAATGGGGATTATAAACCCGGTCGGTGGTTTCAAACATTTTTTTTTTCCATAATATATGGGATGTCATCCTTCCCATTGACTAATATTTTTTAAAGGGGTTCAAACCACCAACCAGTGGTGGTTTTTATATGTTTTTATGGTGTTATTGATATGGAGAAATTGTAGTTTAATGGTGATTTTCCATGGGATTTTGGAGGATATGATATTACCATAACTCGAAGAACTACGGTGGAGAACTGATTCCCACGGAAGAAGAGGAGCCAGACACAGAGACTTAGAGATCTTTGAGATCTTAGAGTCTCGCACACCTTTCTATGAGACCTTAAATTTAAGGTGCTTGCGGCAGAGGATGATGATGATGATGATGACGACGATGACGACGATGATAACGATGATAACAATGATGATCACAATGATGATGATGACGATGATGATGATGATGGCAATGATGATGATGATGATGATGATGATGATGATGATGATGATGATGATGATGATGATGATGATGATGATGATGATGATGATGATGATGGCAATGATGATGATGATGATGATGATGATGATGATGATGATGATGACGATGACGATGACGACGATGATGATAATGATGATGATGATGATGATGTAACATTCAACGCACAGGTTACCTAAGCTGTGAGTTACAAGATGAAAGCCAAGATCACGGACGTGTCACTATACATTTTGTCCCACAAAACACAGTGTGATTTGATCTTCGGGGGCGTCGTCGATGTAGGCGCGGGCAAACTGCGGGGTTTGCCTGTACGAAAGCTATAAGATGGTCTAAGTACAAGAAGTCACACGTAGTGAAATTGGGATCATGTTCACCAACTGAGCTGTCATAAATCATAAATCAGCTCTAAAATCCCATGAAATCGCCATATCTTTGTTGGTTAGATAAGTTAGATACCATTTTCCCATGATTTCGCTATCAGCTGGTTTACAAACATCATCCTTTGTAGTTTTAAGTACCATACACCATAGTTGGAGTTATAAGCCGACTTCGCTATCGTAAATGGGGGTCCCATTGTGTAAAAACTCTATTGTATTTTGTTATTCCCATAATATATATATATAATTATATTATATTAACTATATATATATATTATCATATTATATACTGTAACATATAAATATTATATATATAATTATATAGATTCCCATGAGATTCCCATGCTATTCCCATGATTTTTTCATTTCATCCGTCAGGACGGGCGTGGAGTCGAGGATGGGCGAATGGGAGTGGCGCGTCGATCCAATGTCCGGCCCGGAGGCGCTGCGCAGCGGCGGCGCGATGCAGCGGAACGCAAGCGGGGAACGGCTGGGGAAAGCTATGAAATATGGGGAAAATATTAATAAAATAATATTTATAATATTTATAGATGATAATAATATTGGGAAATATGGGAAAATATGTTCTATTATTGAACTGCAATGGAATAATCCACTGTTTATAATATGTATAGATGATATTCCCAATCAAATATTCATTTGCTCTCTGGTTATTTAACATCGCCATGGAAAATCACCATGTTTAATAGGTAAATCATCTATAAATGGTCCATTTTCCATGGCTATGTTACATAACCAGATGGTAATTGAACTGCCAATGTTTAATGACAACCCCCAACAAAAAGTAAGGCAAACATATAAAAGTAAGACAACGTGATGACCCGTAAGGAGAGGTACTATACATATAAAAGTATAGGTATATGAAGTGCCCATTTCTTTCAAGTAATATGGGGCAAAATATGGGGCAAAATGATGCATTTATGAATGATTTACCATGATTTACCTGAATTACCTTATAAATATGGTAAAATATCTGTGTCCACCTTTGTTAGATGCTTTAGTCACGTACTTTATTTTTTGCTACCAAAGGTAAATTGCACACTAATAAGTAATAACCAGTTAGAAAATTAGATTTTTTGGCAGGCATCTAAGACTCGCCATGTGTGCGTTGGTTTTAGTCGAAGCTTTCAAAACAAAAAACACCTTTGACCAGACGAAATTGACCTTTTTTTGGTCACGCACTGGATCCTTCAAAAAAGTCATCGCTGCATGAATCATACCACAGCAACCCCAACCAGGTAGCAGCAGGGGATCTCAAATCCAGGAACAGCAGCCGACCTGAAGTCGTGATGGAAAAAATGGTGGAGGGACAACCACTACCTGTGGCAAGATATCCGGGATTTCATGGTGCACTATGTGGAGATTTACAGGACGGTGGAGCCGCCGCAGAACAACATCAAGGACAAGCCGCAAAGCCAAGAATTTGGTGCCAGGGCAACGAGATTGATTCAGCTGAACCCAGTAGGTGGGGTGACATTGAAGAGCTCCCGGGCATCGCTGAAAAGGTAAACTTGAGAAGATGACAGCTGAAGCACCGCTAAAAGAATTGTGCTGTCATGTGTATTAAGGTTTTGCTGATGCCTACATGCTTGACAGGTCTCAATGAACACCTGGGCAATGGCCCGTGAAAAAAAGGAAACGCTCAGTTTTCTGATTTTAAACGATGGTTACCTACCGGGAATAGTCACCAATGACCACAAAATTCAATTATTTTCAGGCTGGTGAATTACTACAATTGAGCAATTGGAATAACTGAGGATAATGCATGTCCATATCATGCTACTATAACGCTCCCCTAGTTGTAATCCCCCAAACATCCCACATCTCCCAAATAATACGTATAAACATTTAAATCACACATCATACATAGCTGGTTAGTGGTTTGGAGCATTTGTTATTTTCCATATATTGGGAATAATAATCCCAACTGACTAATATTTTTCAGAGGGGTTGAAACCACCAACCAGAGTTTGTTACGTAATATTGATATCCTGGGTCCTGGATATCTATAGATTTATCTGGCATGTCATTGACCCCTTGGGCAATTTCTCACGGCTACGGAGACTCACCCTGCTAAAAACGGTACAGTAAATCATTGAAGTAAATGGGCCATGGTTTCCAGAGCAAACTGTTACCAGAGATTATTCCATCTCATTTACCTTCCGGTGTTATCATCCATGGCTAGCTAGAGACTGTCCATGTGTTCGATGATTTTGCCAGCTATAGACCTCCATGGCTAGTGAGGCATTTAGTGCGGGGATTTTCCAGCCATGGAGCTGATGACACTGCTGTGGGTTTTCGCAGCAAACCACAGATCATCCTAATTATCCCATGAAACTCGTGGTTATATCATATATCACTGTGAAACATCCCATCATAATCCAATTAATTAACACCCCCCAGAAAAAATAAAAACAAAAAACATGATACCCACTTGTTCCCAACCACACTGTATCCCCATTAACTATATAGAGATGTAGTATCTGGTCATTGACCGTAGCGAACGGGAAACCATTATAAAAATAATAGGTAAGTTATCATGTTTTTCATCTATTTCAATGGGCCTAACCCAAATGATGATCCTTTGAAATATTCCCAAGATATTCCCAGTATACTACCTGGGTGTCCCCATTAAGTCTCAAAATCATCAAAAATCAGCATTGTTTTTTTGGGGTGGAAGAATCATGATGTTTTATAGTCGATTTAAAATGGGGCCATGGTTCAACTAGCGACCTGGAAGCCATGACCCTTCACCAGGCGCCTGAGGGCTGGAAGTATGATGGACCTCATTCGGTGCGGCGCACCTGGCTGGGTGTGGTTTTTCTTGACGGTGATGGGCCGTTGCGAGATGGGAATATGGTACACCCCCCCCAAGTATCCAAGTGGAGTCTTAAAGTACTAATGAACGAATTGAAAATTGGCGACTAAGCAACAACTATGGAAGAACATGAAACAATTCATTAGTTATCATCAAACATTTGGCTGAACCTTGAACAAAATGGGGTAAACCTTTCAGTAAATTGACATGGATATGGAAAACCTATTTTAAAAGTTTCATGGATTTTCCGCGGATTTTCCACATTCCTAGGTCAATCTTGGATGGATAGTTTAATCCTTTAGTCTTTTATTCCACGCAGCAATTTCAGCAACAGCTGGTTGCACGCGTCGGCGTCTTCTAACCTGCTCATATCGCCTTTGGCTGTTCACTATCGCATGTTAACCATGCGATTTTGTGAGACATGTTGCCTTTCTTTGCTTTTTCTCGTGATTTGTTCATTGGTGGAAGTGGTCGTTTTTATGCGCAAAATACGTTGCTCTTTGAGGTAGACGATGGAATCGAGACGGTTATCACCCACGAGGTGACGGGAAAGGATTCCATCGTCGAGACATGTCGAGACGCTCCCATGGTAGTGCCGAATTGGGCACCAAAGCGCGCGGCCTTGACGTTCAGCGGTATGGTCGGCGTTACCGTCGTCGAGTCCGCAAAGAAGTTGCGAACGGTCAACTCACAGCAATGTGCATCAGTTGCATTGCCTGGGCAGGATCCTCAGGTGATCGGAAAGTGGATGGTGGACGTCTCAGCGACACCGCTTAGTTATGCTGGCTTGAATAAAACTCTTCATGAATCACCAGTGAAGTCTGTGCTCGACATCCTCTTCATTGCAAGGAGTTGAGGTGCGTCAACTGCGCCATGGGGTTGGTCTTGGAGGTCAGACATGCCCAAGGCAAACCCAGAAGGAGCAAACAGCATGCAGTTTTATGCCAGGATCCCTGATCCGTGGCTGTCTCAAGGTTTCAGGTGCCAAAGGTGTCTATGCCATCCTCAAGACGGAAGACAAACGCACCGATCTGTCCTGCAGTTGTGTGGTTGGACATGCCAATCCGTGAACTGAGAGTTTCCGCATATTTCACAATGGCTATATAACTCAATGCTTTTGCCTATCTGCTATCTCCATGATTTATGGAGCCAAAAAGCCATGAAGTCAGCATCGCAACTCCTAAGGTGACTTGGGGCAACAAGCCAAAGGTGCACAACCATAAAGGACCGGACCCCGATGGCGGAGCGCAGCGGCTTCAAATCCCCTTCTATCCACATGATCTTCCTATAAAGAATATCGTTGTTGTTTTTTTGGAATATATGTCCATCTATAGGGTTATAATTTATACATAGATCCCATGAACATATTACAGCAATCATATACTGGTTGCTGGTTTGGAACATTTTTTATTTTTTCTACGTATTGGGAATAATAATCCCAATTGACTTTCGTATTTTTCATAGGGGTAGGTCAACCACCAACCAGTATGGCATTCACCAGCACCAGCCTGGCTGGCAGCCTGGCTGGAGGACAGGTGAACGTTGACGTGGAGAAGATCCGCAAGATTCCGCTGATTGAAAGGTGCGCTGGTTCCAATAGGGATGGCAACCACCAAGAATGTCTGGGATTTAATGGTGATTTTCATGGTGATTTAATGGGATGTCATGGGATTTACCAGATGGTAAATGAAGGATGATGGGTAGGATATTACCCAATTATCTATTCTTGAAGAAAATTCCACCAACATTCTACCAATCATCATTTATTGATTGATCGATGATTTTTTCCAATACGGGGATAGTCACTTGAGGATAGTGAACAACTAGCACAATCACCAAGAAGTCCCCATGGTTTCCCCCAATTTCTGCCATTATTCATGGGGATTTCTGGTTCGGATTCACATTTGTGGATTTGAGGCTACTGTACCCTAGCTATGTTTTGGGACGCAACCACCAAGACTTAACATATGCTGGTTTCATAAAGTTGGAGATCCTCAAGTTCCCAGGGCTTTCAGTATTTTGTGATCATCCATATCTTGTATGACTGGAGGTACCGCCATGTTGGGAAACCTCCATATGGATAAAAGCTTAAACATCTTAAACCGGCCAAAAATTGTGATGTTTTTTCTGGAGAAAACAACTGGATGGATAGTTTTGGACTGAAACGAACTGAATATGTTGCCATTTTGACGGGAAGATTTACCAGCTTGGCTCGACAACAAGCAATGTTCTTTGTGCAGATATCTAAGGTCGGCCATAACAAAATTTGATGAAATTCGCCAATAAACCACCAGAAATAGAGATAACTGATAACTTTTGCAGAGACACATCAGAACATAGGAAGTGTTTTTATTGCGGTGATGAAAAGTCCGTTTTTGTGGAGGCTTCACCAGTTTTTATCGGTTTATCACGGTTAAAAACGTTGGGTTTGCCGCAAGTGAATTTTTGGTGGGTGAACTAAGCAGGATGATTGGCCGGGGTTGCGAATTCAAGGCCAGAAACTGTTTGGGGAGATTTAAAACACCCACCCAAATTTGGGGGATCAGCAAGGTCAGCAAAGGTACTGTAAATGCATCTCAATGAATTGAAATGAGGCATGACCAAGAACTCCGATGATGGGAAAACCAACTGAAGATTAGTGTGGCATTAATGAAATGATTTTTTGTCCATGCAACGTTCGTGCGCACAAAGTTCAGCTGCTCACCGGGCACTTGATCAGCGTCGTCTTGTACCAGCCGATGGGTACCGATGAGTAGACATCGTAGAGTCATGCATAGATATCTCAATGGCCATTTTAGGAACCTAAATTGGAGGTGCCTACCATATATAAGGCCTATGTAAGGCCTATGTAAGGGAATATCCCCACAAAATACTGTACTTATATGGTACAGTACCTCCATTTTAGGATCCTGAAATTCCCATTGAATATCCGACATTTTGTTTAAACTCCCCATGTGAAAACCTCAACGAACTCCTCCAAAAAGACACACGCATACACGGTGATCCAACGATGATCAATCTCTTCCATTCATTTTTTCAACACCCACAAAGGAAGTGTTGGTTTCGCAGGGGATGTGCTCATAATGCTCATGTCGGGATCCATTTCTGGTGTATTTCATAGTGGTTTTGATAAACCCTTGCCGGTTATTAGTGGCTAAGAAGCTCTTAATCAGCCCTGTGAAATTCACCTTTGGGGTGGGTTAGCCGAATCCTGATGAATATGAATATATATATATATATTTATATATATTATACATTTCATTACTGGGATACGACAGGGATGATATGATCATTTGCATGATCCATCCATATCCATCCGATACCATGCACATCTCTGTAAAAAAAATGGATGGGGGATTATATGGTATTATCATGTATCCCGAGTTAGATAAATGATGATTAATACCTGATAATACCACAAATGATAATACATAATATACATATGTATAACAATACCTGATATCCTGATGTTAATGATGAATGTTAATGATGATTACCATATGTATGACCATATTAATACCTTCACAGCCTTAACAATACCATATATTACCATTAGTTATACCATGAACTATATGGTATTGTCAATTATATGGTATAATTAATATGGTATTGTCAATTAAATTACCATATAATATTACCAAGATTGTCATACAATACCATATATTACCATATTATACCATGATTAATGAAAATTTCAGTTTTTGTCAGGCCATAGCTAGTCGCGCAGATGTCCAGGGATGGACTTCTTTTTTTTTCGTATGAAGTCTAGGGGGCTCCTGTGAATTTCATCATTTCACCACTGAACCACCATTCAACCACCATTCAACCACCATGAGCTCATCATTAAATCATCATGAAATCATCATGAAATCATCATTCAACCACCATGAAATCATCATTAAATCATCATGAAATCATCATGAAGTCATCATGCAACCACCATGAAATCATCATTAAATCATCATGAAATCATCATGAAATCATCATTTAATCACCATAAAATCATCATTAAATCATCATGAAACCACCATGAAATCATCATTAAATCATCATTCAACCACCATGAAATCATCATTAAATCATCATGAAATCATCATTAAATCATCATGAAATCATCATGAAATCATCATGAAATCATCATGAAATCATCATTCAACCACCATGAAATCATCATTAAATCATCATGAAATCATCATGAAATCATCATTCAATCACCATAAAATCATCATTAAATCATCATGAAACCACCATGAAATCATCATTAAATCATCATTCAACCACCATGAAATCATCATTAAATCATCATGAAATCATCATGAATCATCATCATGCATCATGAAATCATCATTCAATCACCATAAAATCATCATTAAATCATCATGAAACCACCATGAAATCATCATTCAACCACCATGAAATCATCATTAAATCATCATGAAATCATCATTCAACCACCATGAAATCATCATTAAATCATCATGAAATCATCATGAAATCATCATGAAATCATCATTCAACCACCATGAAATCATCATTAAATCATCATGAAATCATCATTCAACCACCATGAAATCATCATTAAATCATCATTCAACCACCATGAAATCATCATTAAATCATCATGAAATCATCATTCACCATTCACCATAAAATCATCATTAAATCATCATGAAATCATCATTCAACCACCATGAAATCATCATTAAATCATCATGAAATAATCATTAAATCATCATGAAATCATCATGAAATCATCATGAAATCATCATTCAACCACCATGAAATCATCATTAAATCATCATGAAATCATCATGAAATCATCATTCAACCACCATAAAATCATCATGAAATCATCATGAAATCATCATGAAATCATCATTCAACCACCATGAAATCATCATTAAATCATCATGAAAGCATCATGAAATCATCATTCAACCACCATGAAATCATCATTAAATCATCATGAAATCATCATGAAATCATCATTCAATCACCATAAAATCATCATTAAATCATCATGAAACCACCATGAAATCATCATTAAATCATCATTCAACCACCATGAAATCATCATTAAATCATCATGAAATCATCATTAAATCATCATGAAATCATCATTCAACCACCATGAAATCATCATTAAATCATCATTCAACCACCATGAAATCACCATGAAATCACCATTCAACCACCATAAAATCATCATTAACCCTTGATCTCCCCATACTCCCGGGCTTTTTCAATGCGCTTCGCCACGGACGCCAGGTACGGCTTCCGTGGCTACACCCGCATCCCAGTGGACGAAGTGGCGCTCTCCGATCCACTGTCCAAGTCGCCCCTGTTGGAGGCTGCGGATCAGTGGGGACGTTGACCAGTGATAGGGTGATATCTACTAGGCCAATATAACGGGTATAATGGGTATATAACATTACCCAACCAATAGTTAATGACTGAGTAGACATCGTAGTATCTATTCTACAATGTGAGGCCCCAGTTCGGAATCGCTAAGTTGGTGCGTTTATAAGTCCAATTTCACTAGGGTTGATTAGGTACTTATAACTATAGTTAATGGGGACTATAAACCAACTTATATAATCAATGGCCATTTTAGGAACCTAAATTGGAGGTACCTACCATATATAAGGCCTATTTTTAAGGCCTAAATTTCAGGGAATATCCCCACAAAATATGGCCTTATATGGTACAGTACCTCCATTTTAGGATCCTGGAATTCCCATTGATGATAGGGTGATATCTATTCTACCAGTGTAGTTATACTACCATGGCTGGGATCCTAGGTATAAAAAGACCATCTATAGATATCTATAAATATCTGATAGATGTCTATAAACGTGGGATTTTCATGAATTACAATGATCATCTGGTTGCTGGTTTCAAACATGTTTTTCCATAATATATGGGATAATCCTTCCCATTGACTAATATTTTTCAAGATGGTTACAACCACCAACCGGGATATTCTACCATAGTTCCTTTAGTTATAGTTAAACTGATATAGTTTATGATAAACAATCACCATAGTTTATGATATTCTAACATGATATGTTGACCTTCCCATAGTTCCTATAATTCTGGCCATGGTAGAATATCCACTACAATCAATGGGTAGTCATAGGTTTCCCTACTATGGGTAGTAATCCCAATAACCCCAGTATCACTCCCTACAGGATGTGCCCCCCCAGTGATGTGAATGTTGGGTTATGGGGCCCCATCTAAATGTAGTCATTTAAGTATCATACACTGTTGTTATTATAGTTATTTGCACCAACTTAGCTAACGAACTGGGGCCCCATCCTGTGAGATTACACTCTGGTAAACATACAAAAAGCTATTGAAAATGGCCATAGAAATAGTGAGTTTTCCCATCAAAAATGGTGCTTTTCCATAGTTATGTTAGTTTACCAGAGGGTATATTGGGATTCATATGGCTATGGATTCAAGACAAAAATAAAAATTTCGCATTTTTAGGGAGATGAACATCCAGAAATCCCAGCTATTTTTGATGTTCACCAGTATTTGGGGATGTATCTTTGATTTTTATTGCTGGAATTTGCTTGTTGATATTGAACTATCGGATTAATTATGGGGGTATTGGATAATAATTTACGATCGATAATTATAGCCAATAACAACAGGGGTTAGTAACTGTCCCATTTTGAGTATATTGGACATCACCTGAAAAAGTAGCCATGAAATAGACCATATACCATTCATGGTTGGGTGATGTGACCCATGGGGACATCAGTCATGACCCATGATAATTTATATGAAATGATATTGGGATTTATGTTTTATGGGTTTTACCATGGGTCCGTGGGACTGGGGAATTTACCCTCTGGTAATGACTAACATAGCGAACTGGAAAATCACCATTTTTAATAGGTAAACCATCTATAAATAGGCCATTTTCCATAGCTATGTTTGTTTACCAGAGCAACCAAAATGGTGATTCGTTTTTTTAAGTTCAATTGATTCTAATGGGAATTACATATGAATTTCGGGGATGGGGGATCTAACTCAGAAAATAATGGTGATAGATACTATCGGTATTGTATAACGATACTGGCGACCGATATTACTACAGGTATCGGTATGTCTCCAATTAGTATGACCTAGCTATTACATTGGATAGGATTGGATTCTAATATTGCTTTATGAATAGTTTAATAGTAAAATATTGGATAAAATTGCCATTTCAGGGACCTGAATTGCAGGAACTTACCTGTATGAGGTCTATGTAAGGGCTATGTGAGGGTTACCTGAAATGACAATGAATGTCATCCAAAAATGGGGATGTGAGAAACAAAATTGATTTGATATGATCAGTCAGTATGGGACTTACTTGCTGTTTCACTCCACGATTCGATTCAGTGATTTTTACGCAGTTTTTGGAGTGCCTAGTGACCCTAGTGGCACTGCAAACGGCACCTCATTAGATTTTGTGATCCTAAACCAACCATTTTTGACGGGAAGAAAAAAAAACTTGACCCAGCCCCCAGCCCCAAATTTTGAGGATTTTTCGGAGTTGGGCTAGCCTAAACGCATGTGTTTCCAGGTTTCCCCATGACTCATGACAAAGAAGGATGGATTTTGGATGATGTGGGTTTCTTCCATTTAGAAAACCCCAAAATAGGACTTGGGTAGGAAGCAAGAGGCATGTTCATATTCCACAGACCTGAAATGGGGATGGGCGAAAACCTATGAAATACCATATGTTTGGAGGATTAAAATCCTCTCAATTTCAATGTGTGAAAAATATCCAGGTTGCACCACGGTATCGATCCATATTTCATGGACCTAAAGAAAAACTTATGTCTATAGGCCGGTATATAGCATATAGGTTCCTTTTCTATTTTTCAGCATATATATGTATATGTATGTATATATATATATACATATATATATATATATGGGGATGGGTCAAACAAAGCCTGTTCTAACCATATTTGGTAACTATGTTAGGGTACCATCCAGGTGCCAAGGTTTTGACACATAGCCATGTATATATTTATATTATATTTATATCCTAAAATACTGGGGTACTCGTAAATCATCCATTTCAATGTCGAAATGTCTATTATAAACACTCCAAATCTTTGGGTACCCCCATTCATGGAACCCCCGCATATATTTATATATACATATATATATATATTACAGAATAGCCATAATATATATATATATTATATATATATATACATATATCAATAGCCATATATATATATACATAATTATAGATATGATATTCATTACACACATATTGATGGTTTCTGTCTCATCTACGACCGTGACCGTGACTCACCGTGACAGTCCTTCCCAAACACCGAGCTGCCGGTGTTCGGGAGCCCGAGCCAAGTCACCGGAGAAGTGTTTTTTTGGATGTGAATGGTGACGTCTAATGATTGGTATACCCGGCCTGGTAAACATACCAAAAAGCCATGGAAAATGGTGATTGAATGGTGATTGAATGGTGATTGAATGGGATGTAATGGGATTTAGCCTCTGGTAAACATACAAAAAGCGATGCAAAATGGCCATAGAAATATGATTTACCCATTGAAAATGGTGATTTTCCATAGTTACGTTACTTTACCAGAGGGTAGGTAGTGATGTTTAAAATCGATTAAAATCAAATTTTACAGAGTCGAAAATAACTTTGAGTTTAAACTTTGGTTACTATTAATGGATGATTAAAAGATGGTTAGTTAGTCATTGTTTAATGATGTTTTAAGGGTTAATGATGGGTTAATTACGTTTAATTGTGGTTAATGATGCTTGATGGTGAATATAAGCAATTAGAAATACCCTCAACCAACTAGTATATTGAGACGGGTTAGCGGTATTTTTAATGACTCAAGTGAAGTCGACTCAACTTGAGAGCTATGGAAAATGGTCCGTTTAGATCTAGGTCGATCTTGGATGGGTAGAAACTAATCTTTCAGTCTTTTGGTAGGATTATCCACCAACTAAATTGCAGGGTTTCTCAGATTTTTTTTGCAGGGTATCTAAGATTGGCCATGAGATGATTTGCCCATTAAAAATGGTGGTAAATCCATCTGTTTTACCAGAGGGCACCACTGTTAATGTTGATTTTGAAAGGAAGTGATACTACCTGGGTTATTGATGGTTGTTGGAGATTTTTTTGACACCCGCAACAAGGATAACTATTCACCAACAAGTATGGATGATGTCTTGTCCGCAAAGACACCGGAGTTCGACCAAGCGCAGAAAAACTGGAGGAATATTCAGCAACAAGACAGAGGATTTGCCAGCGATAGTTCCGAATTTGCTGAATCACCAAAGGTTAGTTCCAAACTCTTTTTTTAGCAAATGAAAAACTGGAAGATAGAGTTTGACTGATTTGGATAGGGATTGACTGAATGATCAATTTTTTGGGCGTACCAAAAATCAATTGGCAACGTGGTGCAGCACCAAAGGTTCCTCCATGTTTCCTCTATCAAGATCACCTTTGTCGGAGGGGCAACCACTTTTACCCTCTGGTAAACTAACATAGCTATTGAAGCCATGGCCCTATAGAAATCGTTGATTTATCCATTTAAAATGGTGATTTTCAGGTTCGTTATGTAACCGTTTACCGAGGGTGAAGGCTTCATATGTTCATCAGCTTTAACTTAAGTCTCTCGGGTCGCCATTTCAAGATGAGCCAAGATTAGTCGCAAATTCACCCAGAGCCGCAGAGCTGTTGTGAAGGTGGGAAAACCCCAGATTAAATTTACCATTTGGGGATGGTAAAAATAGCACCCATTTATGGCTGGTGATTTTGGGGTTTGGATTTTAGTGTTTAGATGTTGGTGGTTTGGAACATTTGGATTATTGTTCCATTCAGTTGGGAACAATAATCCCATTTGACTTATATTTTTCAGAGGGGTACGTCAACCACCAACCAGTTTAGATATGAAGATTATTCCTATATCATCCCCAAAAATAATGCCATATATCATGCCATATATCATGCCCATATAATCCCTATGTACCTTTTTTAGAGGCCCAGGTCAACCACCCAGTTTGAGATGTATAGAATTGATCTTCCCCTGCCGACTAGCCCCTGGAGATGGTGCGGCACGTACCGTACCGTCAGACCTTCCAAGGAGCCACATTTTTTCGTCCATCTTAGGTGTAGAGTCCCAGAACAATCATGATTTACTGGTTGGTTATCCCACTATAATGGCTATAAATGATGGTTAATGATTGTTAATAACCACTGGTTGGTGGTTTCAAACATGAATGGATTATGTCCATAAAAAATAAATGGGATGTCATCCGAAACCCATTGACGAACTCCATCATTTTTCAGAGGGGTAGGTCAACCACCAACCAATCATGTTTCTCCCCCCATTCCCCCACCGTTTTTTTTGCATATTTGGGTCTGAAAATAGGCTATACTAAACTTAGTAAACCCAACAAACATATAGAAAAGGAAAGCACTATGAAACCAGTGGCAAATGTTTTTTCATGTTTTAGCTGTTTGGGGGTTATTAATGGTTATTATACTATACACCGACAAAATGGGACAAAACATGACAAAACCATCTCACCCAAAGAATTCTTTGCAACTCACATCACTAAGGTACGAGTGAGTGGCTGCAGAGATTCAACGCATCACAGTGGCTCCATTTTGCGGACCAAATATCGCTCAAAGCTACTCAGACTCTTCTGGGCCCATTTTTTTTACACCCAAACATTCGATGGTTTTTTCGGACTCAAGACGATGAAAAATTCCTTCAGTTCCTGGTTGGTGGTGGTTTGGAACATGACTTTCCATTCAGTTGATCCCAACTGACGAGTTAATCATATCTTTTTCAGAGGGGGCCCAGGGTTAAAACCACCAAGCAGATGATTATTCACCATCATTAACCATATAATAAGCATTAACATTAACCATTAATATTAACAGTATATAAAACCAACCAATGGTAGGTAGGGTTAAAACCACCAAGTTCTAGTTGGTTTGGTACAGGGATGGATCTTTTTTTCAGCACGAAACACGGTCCCCTGCTGCGCTCGAAAAAGTGCTTTGGGCTTTAAGGGTTGCCCCATTCTGGCATGGGGATGGGTCAAAACCCTGGTACCTAGTGAACCCCAAAATAGCTGGCAAATGGATGTTCATCCCACTAAAAATGTATCTATAGGTATTTACCCATACCCACATATTCTGACCGCCCCATCATCCAGTTCTTTGACCCAGCTGGACACCCGTTTAACGACGCCTTTTCGACGCCATCTGAGTTTCGACACTTGGGATCTGAGCATTTTCTGGCCAATTGCGAGCCATGATGTTTGAGCCATTGATCAACGAAGTAGGAAGAGCCATTTGGGAAAGTATCCATCTGATGATACTATATATAATAATTAATTCTGTTTGTTATTTATTAATAATTATTATAAATACACGGAATATACCCAGTCGTATTGATGCTGTTTGAAGAATAATTTTCCTGGATATGGGTGTGAGTCAAGACATGGTTTCGACTCATGAGGAAAAAACCGAAAACAACCAGTGAACGCACCGTTCGGCATCAAATTGGCTCAGTGGCCCTGTAAATTTCAACAAAAAGATTGAAATGTGGTGCGCAGTTTCTAGGGATCCCTTGTTTTCTTTTAAAAATGTGGAGCCACATTTTGGGGCATGAGTCATGAGTCCGAAAAGGCAGAAATATGTGAGTCAAATCTGGGATTTGGGGTCAGTTAACCCACTCTTTGTAAGTGCATCAATCCCAACTCCAGTTTGAATACAAACCAAGATGTTTCATTTACAAAACTGAGATGGATAATAACACCTTGCTACGTTTTTCCCCACAGTTGAATGCACGGGATATTTATGTGGACCACATACCACTGTCGATAAGTTGCTTTAAACAACCCATCTGTGCTTCAAGCAATAATAATGAATGATTATAATTTCATATCATTTCTATGGTAAAACTGTTTTAAGTTGCTTTACTAACCCATCTATTGTTTCACTAACTACCACCATAAACCCGTCGTAAATCTCCTCTCGTTTCCCGGATCCGAATGTGGGACTGTCGATGCCATGTGGCAGGTGATGTGGGACGAACCCAGCAAATGCTATTTCTTTCACAATCAGGTGCGGGAGCCCGGGAGCTGGAAAAGAGCCCGAGGATCATCCCATGATCATCGTGGTTTCTCATGTTTTTCTAAGCTGAAATTTAGCAAGTCCCCTAAGTGGGGTTATTGCATTTGCTGGTTGTGATAGATGTGGAGCTGCTGAAACCTGTGGCCCTGTGGTCAAGATGATGGTTACGCTCTGGTATTCAAGCATAGCTATGGCATAGATGACCCAATTATAGATTCATATAGATTATTTACCTATTAGATCATAGCTATTGAAAACAACCCATCTATAGATGATTTACCCTAAAATAGCGATGTTCCACCGCAAACTATTCGCTGACTGGAGGAGAATGATATTGTGAATGATATGGTTGATGATATATGGAGGTTTCCAAGGGCATACTCCCAATCATCCAGTCGTCATAAAACCATTCTGGTATTGAAACCCATGGTTTTGCGGATCCCTCATTTTAAGAAACCCCTACATGGTCAAGTGCCAATGGGCTATAATCATTACTCATCTTTAGTAGTCATTGGCAGTTCCTGACCCCCCGGCAACTATAGTGATTGCTAATGTTTGTTCACTTATAGTTGCCGGGGGGTCAGGAACTGCCAATGACTACTAAAGATAAGCAATAATTGATTGGTGGCTGTTGATGATTGTCAATATGTTGCAGCTATGTTTCAGTTGTTTTTGCTACAAATATGTTTGCCACTGCAATGCATACAGGCCCACTGTATAAATTGAGCCCTTAAAACATCCTATGGACTACTGTAATCACCAGGGATTTGTCAATCATTGTCTATTTAGCACGGTCCTGTTCAAAATCATTACATATCAAAAAACCCTCTGGTATTCAAACATAGCTGGCTGGAAAGTTTCCTAATCTGGTTGGTGGTTTGGAACATTTTTTATTTTCCATATATTGGGAATAATCATCCCAACTGACTAACTTTTCAGAGGGGTTGAAACCACCAACCAGTAATACATGGAAGTTTTTGGGTTATGGGAAATGTATCTTTAAATGGTGATTCGATTGCCACGTCTTCCGGGAGGTACCTGCATCAACATTGCCACATGGTTCTTCGATTTTGAACGAACGGTTGCTCCTAGTTCTTTGATATGGAGGTTTCCTAAAATAGGGGTGTACCCCTAAATCATCCATTTTCACAGGATGCTCCATTACAAACCATCCATATTTTGGAGTACCCCATTTAAGGAAACCCCCCAAAATAGGGCCAAAACAGTTTTGGCTTTTTATCCAAGTTGAGCGGCTCTTTCCAAAAACCAAAAAAAACTACAATCTACAGGAATCCCTTCGGAAACCGAAACCCAGCCTATCCTATCGGAAAAAAACCTCGCAAGCAAATCCTCGAGAGGATGGTGCGAGAGATCCGACTGGGTTCCCGTACTTTGGAGATCCCATGACCTGCATGGCATGACCTGCACTCGAGATCGGCTCAGGCTGAGACCAGTCGGGGCAACACGTCACAGCTCGTTTGGTGATAGTGATCTGCTCCAAAAACTTCGTTGGTGCACCATTTCGGAATGAACCTCAATGGTGCCGGCATAATTTAAGAATGCCTTGAATCTTCTGCTAGAAGTAGGGCCGGTAACAATGAGACGTATTAATCATGGTAACCATTGACAATGCTCAGTTTACCAGCTGATTTGAAGTTTGCGATGAATATCTCTCAGATTGGCCATTCCATGGTTCTTTTCTGCACCATCTTTCCTGTGGTTGCGTAGCAAATGGCAGGAGACTGAAAGCTCCCAATGGGAAATGCCGCGTGGGGAAGCCTGGCCGATCAAAGATGAAGGTGTCAGTCAAATTGGATTCGTAACAACCTGAAGATGGCTGGTTAGAGTTATAGATATGAAGATTATTCCTATATCATCCCTATATAATCCCATATATATATATATATATAATGCTCATATAATCCCTATGTACTATATAATCACTGATTGGTGGTTTGGAACATTTGGAACATGACTTTTATTTTTCCATATATTGGGAATTTCATCGTCCCAACTGACGAAGTCATATTTTTTAGAGGGGTAGGTATACCACCAACCAGTATAGATATGAAGATTATCATAATCCACTATTGAAGGGTTCCACTATTGGTTATTATCAACGATGGTTCTTAATATGGTTTATAACCCCAATGACATCCCCAATCTTGGATGGGTAGTTGCTGACGCCGTGCCGGGTGGCCCGTGCGTTTTAGCTCATTTTTGCGTTTCATAGGTCGTCCTTGATACTACGTTGAGTTGCCAACACATGTTCCACAAACTAGGAAGACGTTGATGATGCAACGTGATGCTACGTTGACAGCACGGTGGGGTGTGGTGGGTTGGGATATTAACGTCCTGACGACCACGTCCTTGATACTACGTTGTCAACACATGTTCCACTAACTAGGAAGACGTTGATGATGCAACGTGATGCTACGTTTGACAGCACGGTGGGGTGTGGTGGGGTGGGATATTAACGTCCTGACGACCACGTCCTTGATACTACGGTGTCAACACATGTTGATAACATGTGGAAGTATCTTCATAGTACGTTGATCACATGTTGAAGTATCTTCATAGTACGTTGCTAAAATGGCTCCCAAAGCAGTTGAATGTCAAGAAAAGCTCCAGAGGACATAGCGTAGTCAATCCCCACCTGAAGGAAAAGACGTTTCAGTGGCTCTGGCGTCGCCATAAGAATGTGAACGACAAGTTCACACCGGCACAAATGTGCAAGGAGATGGGAAAGCTTTGCAAGCGGCTTGCTTGAATATGGAAAACGACGCTGACGCTGCCGCCCACAGGCCACCCGGCACGGCGTGACCTGGGTAGTTTAATCCGTTAGTTTTCTACTATGATGATAGTGTACTCACTTCCTTTTTTTCCTGGTCAATAGTTTTTATCCCTTTTTTTACGGTAATAGCAATGATATTGGCCCATATCATGTTAAATGGAAGATCAATTTCCATCATGGGATAAGGATCAATGATAATGGTAACATGTCAAGTGTATAGGTTTTTCTCGCAACTTGTTTTCATTTGTTTGGGTTTGCTGCGCGTAGGACCACGCGCATCCAAGCATGTCCGAGGCCAAGGGCGCGTTTTGAACAGCAAGATCAAAAACCACTACCGCCTGCTGTTGCGTCCTTTACGGCTTGAAGGGCTAGCAGCCGGGGCTGATGTGGCCGCTAGCATTTCACGGGCTGGCTTGAGTATGCAATCTGGAACTTTGCCAGTTGAAAGGCACTGGCGTTTTCTGACATCGGTATTTCCAAAGGCTCAGAAGCAATTGACAGAACCATCTTTCTCCCTTTTGAGCAGCATCGCTTACATAAGGTACAACGTCATGCATTTTCAGAAGCCTTTCCCAGTCAAAGGTGCTGACAAGGACTCCTTGCTTCAGCAACGGTTCCAAGATTTCGGCGACCTCCTCAGCCGCACTTGCAGAGGAGAAGAGTCGCCTTTGAAAGCAGAGCTGCAGGCAGAGTACAAGCAATTCTTGCTAAGCATGCCTCCAGACCCTCCTGGTGTTCCTGCTGCTGCTCCAGGGCCTCCACCTTCGACACACACCGAGCCGAAATAATATCATGTCATACCATTTATTCTCCATGTTGCTCAGAAACTGTGATGGCTATCTGATGAACATGGGATAATTCAACATGATGGTTCAATGGGAATTTCAGGATCCTAAAATGGAGGTACTGTACCATATAAGGCCATATTTTGTTGGGATATTCCCGAAATTTAGGCCTTACATAGGCCTTACTTATATATTATATATGGTAGGTGCCTCCAATTTAGGTTCCTGAAATGGCCATTGAATGGTTGTGTTTCGGAACTACCCATGCCCCTCGGATCTCCAGACATTCGAGGTACAGCTGGAGCATGGCAGGTGCACTGGTCTGAGGTGCGGCGTCCTCAGGGATGTCAGCTGTTCTTTTGTTAATGGGATAGAAATTGGATTTAGCCTGTGGTAGATTAATATCATAGAGTTATTATAGAGTATTATTATAGATGATTGTTTGTAATTCGAGATGATTAAGTATTGTATACTGTATATATATAATTCTATATATGTGGGTAAATTATAACGACCTCACCACGACCTCACTGGGAATCATGGTTTATTTTAGGGGAATCATCCCCAAATATGGCCCAACAGTTCAAGTTAGTGAAATGATTTACCCAGAGAGGAATGATTCGGGATATTATTCATGACACATGATGAATAGAATATGGGTATAATCCATGATACATGTTATCTTTGCTAAATTCAGAAAGTGCCGATGACCGGATCGATGGCGCGGGAGTGTGGCGAGCTTGAGGAGCTCCTTCTATACAGGATGGGGCCTCCCAAGGAGGCTCCTACGTGCCAGAATTTGAGAGCAGTGGTTGTGAAATGTTGCTGTTTTTGGGCTGAGGTTCCAAGAAAAAAATTGCATGGCAGTGCAATATTGCAGGGTTTCAATCACTGGGTCAGCATTTCTGATGGCCATCCTTGGCCCTGTGCCATGCTGG
Source organism: Cladocopium goreaui (assembly GCA_947184155.2). Lineage (NCBI taxonomy): Eukaryota > Dinophyceae > Suessiales > Symbiodiniaceae > Cladocopium > Cladocopium goreaui. The sequence goes on from CAMXCT020000335.1 coordinate 1,591,153, forward strand.
GATGGTTCCTGAAGTTAGTAAATGGTTAGTAAGTGGGTAACCCCTCATGACACCATTACAAGCGGGTTATCACCCATTTACTGGATGTTCTTGTACCGCATTCTATTCTGCGGATTTAATCCATGAATATCCACATACATGACGGTTGCTCCATCGCAGGTAAATTGTAGCCAAAAGTGAATGTTTGCTGGAAATTGACCTCCTGATCTAGCCATGTTTCCCCTTTGATCTGTGGTGTTGGGAGCAACCCCTGACCAACTTGGGATCAAATGATGCTTGGAATCAACTATACATCATGGAAAGAATTGAATAATCCCAACATTTTGGTTTGGAAGTGAAGTGCTAGTGATCTATGTTGGCGGGACCCATACCAACTTGTTTATTTTTGCCAGATAGACTACAATGTTCCCATCGACATGGCAAACCAAGTTGATTTGTTTGCATCATTGTTGGATCTACCTTAGTCAAGTCCAGCCAGTATTTGTTCTTTCTTCCTTACCTGTTTCAATGAGTGGTTAAACCCTGCTGTTTTTCCTCAATTTCGTGATGGCACACGGTCTCCGATTTGGTCGAATCCTCTCGATTGTTTGGTGGCTAGAATTCTTCATGAATTGCTGCTTAAGATTAACCATTGATTTGCGGGTAGGCATGTCATTCTTGTTGGCAAAAACCAGTGCTTAAGACAAACATTCCCATGTGGGGTGTTTCTCAAAAAAATCCCATAAACATTGGTTTCACAATCGGAAATGATCAGTTTTGAATAATTTTAGGGTACCCGGGTACCCCATTTGAGACACCTCCATGTGATATGGCGTATGAGCATCCCAGTTTTAAGTGGTTCCCAACCCATACACCACTTCTACAACCCACTTACTATAATTGATAATTGGATATGTTCCGTGTAATTATAAATTTTAATACCGGTCTATTATCAATGGTCCATTTTAATACCGAATAATACCGTATAATTGTCACTTATCATGGTAGACAACCGATTTTGATTGACAATCAGATGATTGATAAGCAGTAGACTGATAAGCAGTGGATGGTATCTTAAGATAGAACTATATCAATGATTGATAATTATCATTCTTGATTAGCTGCATACAATTCCCATGAATTTGCCGAGTAAGTAGATCCCATTGCCGTGCTAGGAATACGACGCTTGGTTCTTCGTTCACGGGTGCGGCAGCCGAATGTCATGGAAAAAGTAGTGGGGAATGGGTTACCCTCAGGTTATTTGACGTAGCTATGGATGGAAGAAATCTTGCATCACCTTGGATGGTTGAAACCTTTTAAATCATGGGATGTTTACCACTTATCAACTGGTGATTCGGATTTCGCTGGCCCATCCACCTTATCTATGGAAAATCATCTGTAAACGAGTACATATGGTCCATTTGCCAGAGCTGTGCTAAATAACCAGAGATTAATAGTTTTTGTTGGATCCACCTGATTTACGCCATGAAAAAAAGAGGCGCATGTAGAAAAAACATTTAGGCAACCCACAGAGGAATTGGCCAGGCAAGAATTGTGCTTTCCTCCCTCAAGATGTTGCTTATGCAGCAAGAACAATGAGGATATACTTTATCGATTGCATTTTGCCGCTTTAGTGTGGAAGACGTCTTCATTCTGATCTCGAGACCAGAATCAGTCGTAAGTTTTGGACAGCCCCTCGCCCCATGCGAAAAACCTTGAGCAGTCGTTCAGAACTGAGACCGCATGTTTCACAGGATTTCTGGCCATTCACAATGGGAGGCACCAAAATGTGTGGAAGCCCAGCGAATTCGCGAATTCTCTCAGCATCTGGACAGAGGTACGGGCGTTTGGCGTTTTTTGAGGTCCCCCCCGATCACGAGTCACGGGATCACATATTATATATATATCTATATATATATATACTATAGCTGATATGTGTATATCTCAGGCTGCCTGATCTAAGCAATCTATCGGATTCTATCACTATAAATAATAAAGCATAGCGTTATCTCTTTTTTTTGTATCCCTATATTATCTATACTATCTACTTACTGGTGCTAAGCGTAGGGAATGGATGGGTTGCTGGGGGCTGCTGGGATTATTCTTGATAGTTAGCCAGTGGATCATTCCCTCATTCCCTACTAAGCACAAGTAAGTCTATCAGATGTTAAAACTGGCAGTATTAACCATCACTATTAACCACTATTAACCATCACCATTAACCAATCATCACTAGTTAAGTAACCATTCATCAGTCCTCATCCCAGTCTTCTCTTGCGGTCTCAGGTCTGGCAGACTTGGGCTGGAGCTGGGCCTATGGAACGAGTTGGGATCCACGGCTGGGGAAGGGATTGAAGTGCGATGTGTTCCGAATAACTAAGGAATCATGGTGGACATGTAGAGATATATATATGTATGTATATATAAGGGATCATTATAGATACATTAGGTATTTATTTAAGGAATACAGTATCTCGTTACTTTCATGAATATAGATATGTGAATGATATATGATTTATAATATTATATATATATACACACACGACTCAGAAATATCATATACATCATTCAGGAATGTGCTTCAGATGGTAATTACTAATAGTGCATATTTATGGATAATGTATGGATATGTATATATGTATACATATATATATATATGTGGATATGTTTACCTACGTGTACATACAAACATTGCTACAATGATTATACAATAAACTCTAATGTCAAACCTGATGAAAATAGATATTTTGTATGGTTTTCCAGTAGATCAATGATACAAACCAAAATCATGTATATAACATGTGACAATTATTCCACCCAAAGACAATGGATACAACCCCAGGTCTCCCCAGTGAGATGTTTGTTTGTGCGTACGAGTTGAAACTGGTTTGGTCCTGCCAAAAGTTTCCTGTATTTGATGGGAAACAGAGCGGGCTTGCGAACCTCTGAAGAAGCAGAGAAGGCACACTGTGCACAATTCCAGCCATAGGAAGCAAGGCTTGACAATCGATGGGCGCAGGCACTTCGCGATTTGTACTTGCAGATTGGAAATGGGCATTCCATTGCCGTCGCGGGCAGTCAAACTTTGAGGCAGCTTGGTCTTCCTGTGAGCAATGCAGGGTCGGACGAGCAGCGTGATGCTCGCCAAAGGGGCTCTTCCAGCAAAATACACAGATATTGCAACCTGTGCATGCAAATATCTTCTGAGGTGGACCTTGTCGGCTAGATCATACCCCGAAAATGCCGCCTCAAAACAGGACCAGTTCTTGAGGAATGTGACGCATCGGATGGAGGCCCGTCCCACTTCCCGGAGAAATTGCAGTAAACGGAATCTATTTGAGTGGCTGGCAGGTCCGGTGCGAATATGAGGCCTGTTCCGGATCTTGGAGCGATGAAAGAGAGATACTTGAAGAACAATAAGAATTTGGCCGAAACCATGGATATGTGATGTGGGGGTGTAACGCCTGTTGCCATGTTTGTTTATGCAGGGCCGAAACCAGCAGATCGAGCACAGAAGTCCAACAACTGTGAGAGAGGCCTGTGAGAAAGTGAAGTCAGCCCAAAAAGACCCAAAAAGATATATGTAGTATCTCACAGTCGTGATGCAGTAGCAAGTGTCATCTCATGTCATCCAAAGAGAACTTGTGATGGAATTGGGTGATCATTCCAGTTTCTACATGTGGGTAGTACCCCAGGTTACATCCCAGTGAAGCATGAGGTTATCTGAATTTGGAGGACTGGGTGCTAGACTAGACGCTTGCAACCTATCTATGGGTGGTTCAATCCTGACTGTTGATAGTTAAATCTACGATTTCTGATGGGTGCATCTTCGTTGTTGTATGCTTAATTAAACCATATTAAACCCTAATTTCGACCGTCAGAGCCCTACCTCTTCTGGTCAAACCCCCGTTCGGGAGATTACATAATCTGCGTGTCGGGATGCTGAAGCCAGCATTCTTCCCCCAATATACTGATGCCCCAAAAGACCACCTTCGAAATCCTACAGGACAACTTTTCTAAATCATGGCCAATGTTGATCTTGTGTAATTACAGCCGGACAAAATTACATAAAATAATTGTTGCTGCTCCATATCAGGACCATTCTTCACCTACCCGGTCTTGGGGCCCCTGCATTGCACTCTCGCAATAGATGTAAATGATATAAATGTAGAACAATCTGAAATTATGCCTTAAATAATCCATATAACATCCTAGAACCCTGGACACATGACACAAAAACAAATCTTTAGGCCCACCGGAATATAGACTATATACATGTGTATCTGTACATCCATACACAGTAAACTGGCATGCTATATGTTGATTATATAACATCGACCCCAGATGAATGATGGTTGTGTTTATTTGCAGATGATCACTAAAATTTTCATCCCCCTACCATCTGGTAAACGTTTACATAACTATGGAAAATCACCATTTTATAGCTGGGTGAATCAACTTTTTTAAGACCATTTTCAATAGCTACGTAACAAACTACCAGAGGATAAATCCCACTACATCCCATTAAATCACCATTAAATCACCATTAAAATAGCTATTTACCTTTACATACCATTAAAATCCCATTGTTCCGTTTTTTTTTTCACGAACCTCCACCAAGCGATAGACCTTGAACCATCTAAAACCGCCAGGTGCTGAGACTCAGGTTTTCTGAGACGGCGAAAAGATCGAAAAAGTTGGCGCCGAGTTTTCAGAGGATCATCTCTAAAAGGGGTTGGAAGACCATGGGTTTTCCCATGAAGATTATCACTAGGTCAATCTTACATGGATACTTTAATCCTTTAGTCTTTTGGTATTAATGGGAATATCTACTAACCAGCAAAGAATTTGTCATTTTTGCAGGGTATCTAAGATTGGCAATGATCACTGGTTTTAATGGGAAATATCATGGAATATGGTGATTAATTATATGGCATTTCAAACAGTTTCTAGGTCAATCAACTGGATGGTTAATAGATGGTTAATGAGATGGTGGTGATTAATGGATGATTAACGGATAATTAATAGATGGTTTACTAGGTCAATCAACTGGATGGGTAGAAACTCATCCGAACTAGTCTTGGATGGTATCAATGGGATTGTCTACGTTCACCAACTAAAAAAAATGCATGGTATCTAAGATTGGCCATGTTTATGAACCCATCCAGTTGTGGATATATGGTATACCTATATCATTCCCATCAAAAAACCTGCAAAGCCTAGTTATAAACCGACTTACCTAGGGGCACCATGTAAGGATCTTTTCTGGCTTCATGGCATTTCCAGATTCCACTTGAAAGCCGTAGGCTGTATCGACCTCACAACAACCAATCGAGATGATGATTAGGATTGGTGGACCTCACACAAAATGGCCAGATTTATGAGCTTTGAAAATTACCCAAAAGTAAAATGCCCCAACAAACTGACAATTCCAGTGCAATGGCCACGACTCTCGACATCGCATAAGAATGCGGATGAGGTTTTCGTATTTTTCAGATTAGCCTGATGACATGGAGAGTTCAACCTGATAGATAATGTCCGAAAGAAGAATGGATTATGGTTTAAGAGCAAAATTAAGACAAAAGACGCGTAGGTAAGACGTGGTGATTACTGTATTTGATTTTTTTCCATGCCTATAGCCCATGTGCTCCTTGATGCTGGTATATTTACCAACATGATTCCACCCAAAATATCCAAAAACAACTCAATTAGTTTTGCAGGTACATACCAAAAAATTGGCCATGTGGTTAAGTCATGTTTGAAACATCTCAAACCGTCAATAAATCAAAGAATCAGAAAGTAGAGATTTACATTCCCCATATGCTCCATGTATGGTATATTTACCAACAAAACTGGATGATTTTTAGGGCAAATGTTGGTAAATATTCCATAGACTGGTATATGATTAGTTGGGATCCATGACTGGGTTGACAAGGTTCCGGAGGAACTTTTTTTAGTGCATGTCTCTCAGGGGCTGATTTCTGTGCCTTTTTACGGAGATATCTTTTGGTAATTTCTTGCAGTTTACAAACTGAATTCCATGGCCCATTTACAATTGGTTTACCTACAGTACAAGTGTGATTTTCATTGATTTTCAACGGTTATGTCAAATTACCAGAGGGTATGATCATGGATACTACAGACTCTAAGCTTAGCTATGCCACTCACCATGGCTCCTGGTGATGCAGAAATACTCATATATATATATGAGAAACCCAATAATAAGCCTACCATTTGAGATTTATATTTATAGCACCCATTTATGGTAAATTTGGAAAAAGTTTATGGCATTGGCGTTACCACAATGATATATTCGTGCATTTCGCTGGCCAGCTTTCTGACAATGGCTGGAGCACGAGGCAATACGAGGGCGAAAATCCCATAGAAAATGGCAGGATTTTCCCTGTACAGATGGTATTTTTCCTAAGCAGATGGAAGAACCAGCCCAAAAAAATCCCTCACGCTGTGAAGTACCATTTCCTTATGACTTTAATCTTAAGACTCCCAGAAGTGGGAAACACTGTTGGGTATCAAAATTTATTTTTTAGTGATTATTTAGTATTTCTCTAGCGTTTGGGATTAGCGTTTATTTTGTTAATGTTTTGGCTTTCCATTTTTTTGACCACAGATTCAAGGTGATTGCGGTTTGGTTTGCTCAGTTCCTTGTGTTGTGTCCACCGTTTTGCTCACAAGCAGAGGCAAGTTGCTTGGGGAACGCTGAAAGAAAACTTGTTGTCAATCTTTGGGTGTGGGTTCTGACAAATATACTAACCTACTCATACTGGAACCCATCATAGAAAGTACTTCAAAGTTGAAAGGAAAATATAGATTTCTAAGTTCACAGTTCAGGCAAGGGGCCCTGTTGGAATGTATGACAATGTGTGAGTTTAAGTTTAAGTCAAGAAAGGATGGTCAGTAAATACTATTCGTCTGCTTAGCCAAGCTTCAATATTTATGTTGTTCGATATCTGGAACCCTCTAGACTCTAGACTGTATCCCAAAGGTTTTTAGAAAATTCGACAACTTTAGAATCTCTAACTCTTAGTTAAAAATATTTAGAATGGAAGGTGTTCTGTTACTGAACTTGAGTCATTCCTGCATTGCTACTACTGAGCTGCTACTGGATGAAACAATTGCTGGGCTGGTCAACCAATCATGATGGTACTGACTCTGTTTCTGACTGATGTGCAACTTGGATGCATCATCAAAATCAAGGAACAGGAACCACTGTGAAACCAAAAGGATTGGTTCGTGATTGTGAGAATTTCAGAAAAGCCGAATGCCGCCTGAACAAACAGCATCACGATTCCAAAAGCCCACGCAAACGCTATTTCGAAACGCTATTTCGAAACGCTAGAAAAACGCTAGAAAAACGCTAGAAAAACACTAAAACTCGAGGTTTTAGCGTTTTTCTAGCGTTTTTGGAGCTAATTACCTAGGACCCCGAGAAAAACGCTATTTCGAAACGCTAGAAAAACGCTAGAAAAACACTAACACTCGAGGTTTTAGCGTTTTTCTAGCGTTTTTGGAGCAAATTACCTTAGGAACCCGAAAAACGCTAGAAAAACGCTAAAAAAACACTAAAACTCGAGGTTTTAGCGTTTTTCTAGCCTTTTTGGAGCAAATTACCTTAGGAGCCCGAAAAACGCTAGAAAAATGCTAAAAAAACACTAAAACTCGAGGTTTTAGCGTTTTTCTAGCGTTTTTCGGGTTCCTAATGTAATCTGCTCCAAAAACGCTAGAAAAACGCTAAAACCTCGAGTTTTAGTGTTTTTTTAGCGTTTTTTTAGCGTTTTTCTAGCGTTTTTTCGGGCTCCTAAGGTAATTTGCTCCAAAAACGCTAGAAAAACGCTAAAACCTCGAGTTTTAGTGTTTTTTTCGCGTTTTTCTAGCGTTTTTCGACCTCCTAAGGTAATTTGCTCCAAAAACGCTAGAAAAACGCTAAAACCTCGAGTTTTAGCGTTTTTTTAGCGTTTTTCGGGTTCCTAAGGTAATTTGCTCCAAAAACGCTAGAAAAACGCTAAAACCTCGAGTTTTAGTGTTTTTCTAGCGTTTTTCTAGCGTTTCGAAATAGCGTTTTTCTCGGGGTCCTATAGGTAATTTGATCCAAAAACGCTAGAAAAACGCTAAAACCTCGAGTTTTAGTGTTTTTCTAGCGTTTTTCTAGCGTTTCCAAATAGCGTTTCGAAATAGCATGTTTCCAAAAGGGTTCATGAAGTCTCTGATTTAGCTACTCTTTTTGGATCGCAGCAGGCCAAGCAACTTGTAGATTGTAAATTTGAGTTGTCTGGTTTCAGTTGGTGGAAGAAAATCTGTCTGTTCAACTTATTTTGGTATCTCTGTACCTGATTGATGGTGCTATTCCTCTATGTCTTAGTGGGTCCTGTTAGAGATGAACGATATGTCCAAAGTATGTACAATGTAATATATACGATATATGATTCTGACAATACGATTTACACTATATTATATATAGTCACTATATATTATAACAATATTCATTGTTTGTCTTTCCGTTTGGTTTGCTTGCTTGATTTGATCGAAAACTTGAAATTGCTGTCGTGGATTTCGCCAAGCCGTTGAGAGCGAAAGATGTTGGTGTTGAGGGGTATCAGGGACTACATAGTAGTGACTAGTGACTAGTAGCTTAGGCTTCAAGCTAAAATGGTTCAAGCAGTGGCTCTTCAAAGGAGATTCCACAAAAGGACAGCATTCTTATGGAAAAAAGTGTCTCAAGCCACTCCACAGTTGACAATTTTGCTGGTTACTTTTCCCCTGCCCACTCCCACTCTCCCACCTCCAGGAAACCCTCTTATACACCACTAATCTGAAACGCTCCAAAACCACTAGAAAAACACTAAAAAATAATATTGGGTCTGGCAGCTTTTGCCACATCCCGGAAGTCTTAACTTTAATCCACTGACAACTGATGGGTAGGCCATTATTGCCTACAAAGTAGGACTTGCCATCAATGAATAAAAAGTCAGCTACGGAAAATCACCATCTCGAATAGGTAAATCATCATAAATCACCAATGGGTCACTCTCCAGTTCGCTATGTAGCAAACTACCAGAGGGTAAATCCCATCCAATTAAATCACCATGAAAATCCATTAAAATCACCATTTAAATCACCACATATTAAATCTGGGTAAATTATAACGACCTCACTGCGACCTCACTGGAATAATGGTTAGTACTGGAAATCATCTCCAAATCGCCTTAATTCAGGTTAGTGAAATATAGTTTTATTTACCCAGATTAAATCACCATGAAAATGGCCAAAGATTTCGATTCCACCATAGCTTTTCAAAGACGACCCAACGAATCTCGCTGCGATGGTGGTGTCCAGCGCACTTTGGCACTGGACCAACGTCCATGGTTCAATTCCAGGTGCCAAGGAAGTGCATCGCTGGTTGTTGGAAATTTACCAAGAAACGTGTGGGAACTAATCCCGTTTTGTTATATGGCAGTGCGTCAAAGCCCTTGTACCCCTGGTGAACATCAAAATAGCTGGTGTTTATGGATGTTCATCCACCTAAAAATAGTATTAATAGGTATTGACCCATACCCATATTGTTAATGGTTCAATGGTTCATGTATAAATTATATATAGCATCCCCATGTTCTCCTTTACTATCTCATAGTATTCATGGTTATGTAAACCCCCTACAAATTGTGCTTACCCTCTGGTAAACGAACATAGCTATGGGAAACCAGCATGTTTCATGGTAAATCAACTATAAATGGCAATTTTCTATAGCTATGTTAGTTTACCAGAGGGCATTCCATCCACCTGATATTTACATATATGAAATACTGCCAGTTTGGGGAAATTGAAATGATCCAAACATAAATGAGGATTTTGAGGGCTTGGGCTCACATACAAACCAGTTGGTTTTGAACAAACTGCATGGTGATAGAACTTATCTGGTTGGTGGTTTGGAACATTTTTTCCATATATTGGGAATAATGATCCCAACTGACTTTCATATTTTGCAGAGGGGTAGGTCAACCAGCAACCAGTTCTGAATGAACGTGTGAACCCGACTGGTGCCTGGGATACCCCAATCTGACAGTTGGGGTCCAAGATTTTCAGACTTGTCTTTTCAAGGTCAAGCCATGAAGATTATCACTGGTTATTTCATGGGAATATCATGGAATATGGTGATTAATTATATGGCGTTTAAAGCAGTTTCTAGGTCAATCAGCTGGATGGTTAATGGATGATTAATGGATGATGGATAACTCATGGGTGGTTCACTAGGTCAATCAACTGGATGGGTAGAAACTCATCCGAACTAGTCTCAAGTGGTATCAATGGGATTATCTACTTACTCACCAGCTAAGAATTGGTCATTTTTTGCATGGTATATGGCAGATTGGCCATGTGTTCCATCAACCCCCACACAACAAAATCAGTGCAACGCGGGATGACTATGCTACACATGTCCACGACCCGGTGTCATTAAATATGGCTAGCTGGACAATGCCATTTATTTTTGGGTAAATTATACCGACCTCGCTGTTCTCCCTCACTGGAATCATGGTTAATAAGAGGAATCATCCCCAAATGGCCCAACATTTCAGGTTAGTGAAATATGATAATTTACCCAGATATGTAATCATATGTATGACAAACATATCCCCATCGTTAAATATATACATATATATATATGAATATGGGTATGGATCAATACCTATAGATACCATTTTTAGTGGGTTATTCACATCCATAAATCCCAGCTATTTTGGGGTTCACGGCACGGTACCAGGGTTTTGACCCATCCCCATATGAATATAGCCATTCTATTATCAATGGATTGGTTTAAGGGAAAATCTACAGGAAACCATAGATTTTCCCATTAAATATGGGGCTTTCCTGTAAATTCTCCCCTAATCCAATCCATTGATATTAATATAGACATCAAATATGGCTTGTTGGGAAAGTCAACTCGGTCAACTCAGGATTTTCCAGCCATCTTTGATGACACAATCGGTGCCGATTTTTTCGCTGCGGTTTTCCAAAAACCTTTAAGCGTCCAAAAAAAAAACGTCCAACGAGAAAGTGAAATTTACATCTGTTTTTGAGTTGGTGACCTCCGAAAATTCTGGTTCACGACTGGTTCTAAGATGTTCTACAAGGTGGTGCCCCAGTTCGTTATCCATAGTTAATGGGGTTTATAAACCAACTTATAACTATGGGGGTACCACCTTGTAAGATGTTCTAAGCCCAGGTTCCAACAGAACTGTGGTCATGTGGTTGTCATTTGTTATCCTCTTCGACCATCTTCGCCCCCATTTCTCTTGGTGGATTGGAAGACAACAAAAAAAAGGCAACTGCTGGAGCTGATAAAGCGCTTTCCTGACTAGACATGCTGTACAACGAGGAGTGGAACTGAACATGGAAAGCCAGGGAGTATTCTCTGGTGGATTTTCCAGCCATGCTGAAACCACATGTGTCATGGGGATGGTCATGAATCGAATCCAATAGGGATGGACATAAAAAAATAGCCATTTATATAGCCAATAGAAATCTGGATGTGTGATGACCATACCGACCATACCCCATATGGTGTGACCTTGGCAACCGGATGTTTCTTGGTTGATTTTTTGAAAGTTATCTCCCCAGTTTCTCCACTGTTTTCTTGTTTTGAGCCATATATGGGCTGTTTTTTAATCATGTTTTACCCTCTGGTAAACAAACATAACGAACTGGAAAATCACCATTTTTAGTGGGTAAATCAGCTATGTCTATGGCCATTTTCAATAGCTATGTAACAACTTACCAGAGGGTATCCCCATTTCTGTTGCTTTATTGGTGCTCGCTGGAGGTCAAACATCCTGTTTTGGCAGCTTCCAGAACCAGTTTCCATGTGAGCAGTGGCTGCGATCTACCCCTGTTGGTTGATGATTAATTATAGGGGATTATACTACCCAATCTGGTTGCTGGTTTGGAACATTTTTATTTTTCCATTCAGCTGGGAATTTCATCATCCCAACTGACGAAGTCATATTTTCAGAGGGGTGGCTCAACCACCAACCAGCAATATATTGAGGATCAGAATAATCCAATAGGGAAATCCCTATCAACCAGCCAGTATAATGGAATGATAGAGGGATTTTGAACAGTGATCATGTCGAAAATTGGTGTGTCCAAGAATTTTTACGGAAAAACAAATCCAATGATTATCGTAGATGATTCTAATCATAATTTTCCCGATGTTGAAATTGCTATCTGCAGGTCTTCCCCGTTTTCAGCCACACCCACCTTTTGGCGGCCTATTTTTATAGGCCGCCCCATGCGTCAACGTGTGGCAATGGAAGCGACGGGGGCGCCAGTACACGAAGGACCGACCAAGTGCAGCTGGGCCATGGTGGTCATGGTGCTTGGTGGCCCATCCCACAGGGTGGTGCCCCAGTTTGGAATCGCTAAGTTGGTGCGTTTATAAGTCCAACTTCACGTTTGGGTTGATGAATGGGGGTTGTATCGAACTAGTAACTAGTATTCATGGGGATTATAAACTTATAAACCAACATTCACATCATTGGGCCCCATCCCACGAATTGTCTTTGTGGGTCAGTTCACCCCAGTTATGGGATAAGTAGAGTTAATCCACCTATTTCACTGGGGTTTTTACTAAGCCACTGACACAATTTGTGGGATGATCCAGCAAAAAAATTGACCCGTACCCAGTGTTGGTGGACCAGCAGATCAATTCCGATTCATGGTGGATACCTCAAACTTAGTAGTAAATAGTATCCCTTATTATCATTATGATGATTGTTAGTAAGACTATTTACTATTAGTATCCCCAAAAATGTATCATTACTGTAATACTACAAAAAAGTATCATGAAATAATAGTATCATGAAATAGTATCACAACTATACTATCATAGCTATGAATGTATGCACTATGATCATTACTATTAGACTATTATCATGATGTTTTCTATTATCATAGTGATCCCCTGGAACTTTCCCACGGTATCCCCCATTTTTATAGGCGACTTTTCATAGGGAGCCGGGGTGATTCGCCACTTGGGTTGGAGTACCTGCGAACGGGGCATTGCCAGTTGCCAGTCACCCTGGTCGCCAAAAAAGCGAATTCCGATTTCGTGGATTACGAATCTGGACCCAAAAAAAGAGTTGCATCCAAGATGTTTTCCTCAGATTCTGATCAATGGCAAAGTTAAAGTAGAGGATTTATATCTGGTTGGTGGTGACTGGAACATTTGGATGATTTTTCCATATATTGGGAATTTCATAGTCCCAACTGACGAACTCATATTTTTCAGAGGGGTAGGTCAACCACCAACCAGATATGATGTAAACCCATTTTGACATCCAGACAAACTACCACCAAATCTCCCCCAATGGCTAACCCAACATTTCGGGTTAGTGAAATATTATAATTTACCCAGATTTATAAATACTAATATTTATTATGTATAATTATTAGTATTTACCCATAATTTATCCAACATTTTGGATTTACCAAATCTGGACAAATACTAAGTCTGGAGAATGGCAAAGATCTCGAAGTACAAAATGGCTCCGGATCCCAGAAGATACCCGGCCTGGTCAACGTTTACATTTTGCGAACTGGAAAATCACCATGTTTAATGGGTAAATCACCATGTTGAATTGGGAAAATCCACTATAAATGGGCCATTTGCAATAGCTATCTTAGTTTCCGAAGATATCCATTTGACATTCACGCACGGGCAACTTTGCGTAGGAAGAGCTGCTACGACGTCGGCCCATGTTGCGGGAGGATTTCGGGGGAGGGGGGCGTGCCAACTGGGTGAGGCGTTGAATAGAACCTAAACTCGTGCTTTTAAATGGACCTGTATTATTATAATATATTATATATATATATACGTGTAACGTATGTATGTACATGTTCATCTAGATAGATGGAGTGGATGGGGTTCGATTTGATTCAAATAGATCAGATAGCCTAGACTAGAGAATTGGGTTGGATTTAGATTTAGTTTCAGATTGGATTAGACTAGATCAGGTAGACTAGTTAGATAAGAAAAGATAGATTAGATAGAATATTTATATTTATATATTTGTGTACATATTTATATATATAGATATTACCTTGATTAGATAAATTAGATCGGTGAGGTCATTCGGTGAGATCAATTAGACAAATAGGGCGGATAAGATGGATATGATTGATACCACGGGTACAATGGATAAGATAGACAAGATGGTTAACAGATATTAGATTAGAGAGAAAAGACGGAAAAGGCGTGGACAAGATGGACAAGATAGGTGAATGGTGAGATACACGGAAGGTAGGTGAATGGACAAGATAGGTAGATAATGCAGAAAGGCAGATCAGACCGATAAGACGGATTAGATGTTTACAAGATGGATCAGATAGATTAGATGGATACGACGGAAGAGACACATAAGATCGATTAGATAGATACGACTCGACGGAAAAGATAGATTAGATAAATTAGATAGATAAGATAGATATAATAGACAGGTTGGATAGTTTGCGTGGATAGATGGATAGATGGATAGATAGGATAGGATTAGATAGACAGATTAGATAGATTAGATAGATAGATTAGATAGATAGGCTACATAAATAAGATACATTAGATAGATTAGATCGATTAGACGGAAAAGACGGATCAGATAGATAAATTAGATAGATTAGATAGATTAGATAGATAGGATAGATAGGTTAGATAGCATAGACATGTCTTATTAACCATCCAGCTAAACACTCAGGTTGTGCAGGGTATGAAAGATTACTGTAGCCATTGATCTAATCAATGGCCATTTCAGGAACCGATTCATTGGAGGTACCTAGATTTTGTTCAGACCTATTTTTTAGGCCTATGTAAATTTCAGCGAATATCCCCACAATTCATATGGCCAAACATATGGTACGTTCACGTACCTCCATCAATTGTATCCTTGTTTATTCCCATTGATCTAACTTCGCAAGCTGATTCCAAGGAGGTCAGGTCTCAGCGCTTCGATGGATTCTGCATAACTCGTGTAGTGAGTGGAAAAACCGTGGGTTGTAAGAAAAAATGCCAAAATCAAGGTGAAACCCATTGAACCCCCATCGAAATCCACAAAACTAGGTCAATCTTGGATGGTTAATTTAATCTTTCAGTCTTGGGTGGTATCATTGGAATTATCTACGTTCACCAGTGAAGAATTTTCTATTTGTGCATGGTATCTAAGATTGGCTATGTATCATACCATCTGCAAAATAGGAAAAAATCGAGATTAACCAGCAAAATGGTGGCATCACGGAATATATTCCGATAAAACTGACTGGTTCTGAAAATCCCGCAGTTTCAAAAGTCATTTTGCTTTTCTTGTGTCATTTCTGTTTTGGTTTACTCATTGGAGTGCCAAGAAAGTGGGGTTTCTACAGGGGGTCCTGGTCAACGTTTTAAACGAAACCATTGGACTATGATCTAACCGTTAGAAAACTTGAATTTCATGACATAACTGATTTATGATAGCTGTATGATAGCTGTATGATAGCTGTATGATAGCTGTATGATAGCTGTATGATAGCTATATAAGTTGGTTGATAACTCCAATAGCCATGGCTCATGATACGTATAAGTACAGCATTCATGGCACTTATCAAGCAACAAACATCACTGGGGGGGCACATTGCAGCCGACACCGAATCCTGTGGCTTACCCCAGTGAAATTTTCGTAGCTTAACCAATACTATCCCAATATAATCTTACTAAGTATCCCTGGTTATAACCCCAATACTAATTGGTTAACTCTACTTATCTCACCAAAAAAAGCCAGGGATGAGCCTCGGATGAGCCTCGGATGAGCCACCAGCTGTATTCGAAAAGGTCATCCCTTCTGGGTGTTGACCCAGACGATTCGAACGATAATTCGTGCAAGGTGGTGCCCCAGTTCGTTAGCTAAGTTGGTACAAATAAGTCCAATAACTAGGGTTGATTAGGTGGTTATATCCATAGTTAATGGGGTTTATAAACCAACTTATAACTATGGGGGCACCACCTTGTGGGAGTAGCAACTTTTCGGAAACCGGCCGACCCAGATGAGTTTCGAAACTTAAATAATATGGTTTATTGTCAGCTGATGGTTTAGTAAACTAGATATACTAGCTATACGGTATTATCAGCTGATATGATCAGGTTTTTACTTTTGGCAAATGGTTTAGTAATATAGCCGATAATCCCAAATAGACCTGGGATTTGCAGCGAGATATCTTTGGATATTGTAGTTCGTAGCAACCTCAACGGACCAAGCCCCAAAAAGAAGATGCTTCATTTTGCAAAGCGTGTCGGGGATCCACTAAACAATATCAGGAAAGGTTCAACAGGAAGAAAAACCGACAACGTAGCAAGAATCCAGATAACTATTGCCAGCAACCGATTGGCATGCAGCCAGCCAACCTGGGCAGAAAGCAAACCATGATGTCCCTAGTTTGGAAAAAGCCAAATGGGGGGTTCCTTAAATGGGGGTACCCCAAAATGGATGGTTTAAATGGGAAAATCGTATTAAAATGGATGACTTGGGGGTACCCCCATTTTAGGAAATCCCCAAATGTTATTCAAATACAGTTTTGAATGTGTTGACATCTTGATGTGGGCGTTGGTTGTGATCCCTTCGGTGGACAACGGTGATGCTTGAATGGGACATAATGGGACATTGCACAACCCCCGCATACATCATGGCATGCATGGAACTTGGCATTTGTCAGTTGCACCACTTGCGTTAAGGTGGCGGGGCAGACCTTCACACTATTCAGGACATTATCAAGACGAAGACAAAGCACGAGCTGCAATCTGCAATGGCGTTGCGACAAGATGGAGGATCTCTTCTAAAACCAATGGCAAGTAAAGAATTATGGTCGTAGCCAACCTCTGTCATGGCAGCACCCCCACCCCAGCACCTTTTTGCCGATAACCACCCTTCTCCTCGGACACGTGTAGATCTGGAAGGATGATCCCTGCGCCATGGCTTCGCGGCTTATCAATCCGCAATGTAACTTACCACTGCTCCCTGAGAAACCTCTTCAAAACAATTGCCCAACCAGTTCCTAACAATATCCCACCCTGGCGATGTGCTTCAAACCTTTCACCTCCAGGCGCTCGCAGATCTCCCATGCACGCCGGGACACCGCCGACCGCGGACCTTGTTGCGACGCTTGGCAAAGCGATGACTCCTACAAAAATGGCGTTTTCATAGCCATTGTTTTTCAGTCTTGGGATATCAGCAACGTCTTCAAGTCCAAAAATGGGGCACGGACCCAATTCTCAAGATTCTGATTGGGAAATCTGCGATGAATCAGTGGATTCTGTTGGCGCCTAATTTTTCCTTAGCTTCTGATGGGTGCTATACTGCTGCCTCTTTCAAAACATGAACCACCCGAAAAAACGAATTATATAAGCACCCCACGTGGGGAGTTGATTGATTGTATACTTGGTTGATGTTGTGATAGCTTTGAGTCAGTCCAATTCAATCGCCAAAAGTGGAGAGATTCACGGCAACGAAAAGACGAACCCACAAATGATATTGCTGTTCAGGTGGTACAAGTTGGCTTCATGGGGATTGCCAAAACACACTTTGGGAACCCATTTCAACCAATCAGTAGAAAGAAGGGTTGCTGCATCCATCCGGCAAAATTTGGCGAAATCCTTGCAGTAAACGATATGCATACAACAGCTGCAAACCTGGAAATGACATGAAGGAGGAAACATCATTTGTAACCTTGCAAATTGTGTTTCTATTTTGTTGGGGTTTGCTTTTCGGCACACCAACGTGAATAAAAAATCAGCGGTGAGGTTCGTGCGACTAGGGAAGTAAGACCACTTTCCTTTTTTTGCACGCCGTAAACGGAAACAATTAAAGCCTGCTAAATTGCGATATCCACTGAGTTAACATCATAGTAAGCGAAGAAACGGCGATACTATGGCGATATTTTGTGGGATTAAAACTTGGGGCCTCGGTACCTCCCGAACATTCTCAAGGACACCCAGATTGAGAAATCAATTAAAATTAAAATCCTAAGTGTTTATGTTTTCGAGAAATCAATGATTGGCCATGAGACGGTTCAGTATTGGAGCACAAACATGTTGACATCCTTTTGTTTTGTTTACAAACCTCGCTTGTGATGGTTGGCGGAAAGAATATCAACAAATTGGATGGAATTTGAAATTAACATCTTGTTTCGAACCTGGGTATGCACCCATAATATGATATTATCATTTGTGAAACTAACATACATGTATACATTTGCATGTATATCTATACGTATGTTAATATATATATATGTGTGTGTACATGCATGTGCATATGTACATATATATATATATGCATACATGCATATTTTTGGTGGTATACATTGAAGTGAGGTGCAACTTGGCCACTTTTAGGGTTTCCCCATCTGAAAAGATTTTTTCCAGCAGTAAATTCGTTGGCTCAACAGGACTTGGTCGCAGAAAAATTGCCCAAACATTCAGCCTGTCGTGATGGCGTTTGGTCGTTGGTCCATTTCGTTATTTTTGGTTGGTCGCTTGGATTTCAGCAAGAAAACCAGGCAGCAAATCATCAATCTATGGATTTACCATCAATAGATGGGGATGTAACGGATATACGTGGATATTCGCCATCAATGAGGGAAACAAATACATGTATATATATACATGCTTTAATTTATTTATCTGAGTCACGGTCAAAATGTTTGAAGACCACTTTAGTACTGCAGGAGTTTTTTGTCAGAGATGTGCACGAAACACTGTAAAGCGATAGAGCCCCCTAAAAGCGAGAACCTGGGACCATACACGGCAGTCCATTAAGTTTTGGTTTTATGTTGGATCTCGAATATGCTGATTTCCACAAAACCCTGGAAAGCGATAGGGCCCCCCCAAAAGCGATAACCATAACAATAGCAACTACTCAGATGTAAAGGATTTTGACGGGAACCCATATATAGATTTATTTTTATGCTGCATAAATGAATCTAATGATAATACCAACTAGTTTTGGGACATATATTGGGGAAATAAATTGCGGATATAATGGAGATATACCAACTTTTGCATAATTCTCATCAGGGACTGGGCAGGTTGCGGGACGCAAATTGGGGTCTGGCTTTGGTTTTTGCATTCCATCAATGGGAACCCCTTGATGTTCATGGAATATTGAAATATGATTTCCATTAGTACTATATTTCCGTCCTTTTCCAGTTGTACTATATTTGATTTTTTATATACCCATGAGTACTACGTTTCCATGACTATTACAGTAGTCTATATGAAAATATTCCATTCATAGTTCACTTTGTTTTCTCCAGATGGAGCGCTCAGGGCTGTGCAGAGCACAGAAGGCGATCGTGGGAAGCTTTGGAACTTATCCAGGTTACACAGGCGCCTGGTGGCCGGGAACTGCGCTTCCAAGTGAGGTAAACGTACAAAAAAAGGTCGGAAACCGATGGTTTCCCCTGGGAAAATGATTTAGAAATGATGGATTCTCGGATTTGCCAGATCTATGGTAGTTTGCTGGAGGGTAGTTGGTAATTCATTTATTACCCTTGTTCCCATAAAATTTGGAGATATATTGGGGATGACTTCTGCATTCCTATACGCTCGGTCTTCAGCCCTTATCCCTTGCAGCGCATGAGTATTTATATGGGGGGGGTCCTAAAATGGAGGTACCCCAAATCACCATGATTGTTTCAATACTAAAAAAGATGAAAATAGCCATCCATGACTTGGATGATTGCGGGGTACCCATCTCTATAGATCAGCAAAGCCTGGCATCTTCTTGTTCCGCAAGTTCCATAAGTTGAACTTTTCGGGCAAGGCAATCAACCACCAAGTCCGGCTGAGTGATAGGAATGGTGCGTGATGGTTGGTGTTAGCCCCATGTTTTGTTGCTTCGGATGCGCCTCCACGATGCATCAAGGGGTTAGTCTGGGGTTGGTATTATTGACATGGTCCACGCTAGGGAAATCTTGATTTTTTTTCTCGTGAATAATTCCCTAGAATAGAAAGTAAAGATTTCAATCCGGATGCGTTGGGATTGGGGGGATGCGCAACGGGAAGATACTCCATAGATCAAAAGAGTAGTTTTTGTATGATTCGGAGAAGTTTCCCAGTTTTTGTCATTATCTACATGCAAACCTGTGTTTGTTAGTTCGTTCATCATTCCAATAATTTCCTTGATTACAAATATATAATCAATTGGGGAAAAAACCATGGTTTCCTGGATACGTCCTTTGATTCTCAGTCCATTTCCGTTCCACAGATGGCAGGTAGCTTGTCCTCAGTTTCCGGCGTGATGTCGGTGGACAGTGGCTTGACATCTCAAAGACCTGGGCAAAACCTTGGGTGAGCCAGATGACTCAATCTTGAGCCATGGAAACCCATTCCATCTACTGATCATCATCTTCCCTGTATGGCCATGATCTAAGCCAAATGACCTATTTTTGAGCTCCTATTTCCCCCCAGAAATTTCACAGTTCGCGAAGCCAGGGTGTGTTTTGTTCGATGATATACACATTAAAATGCTGATTTTCCCATAGCAAACGCCAAATTCCCAGAGGGTAGTTGGCCGTGCCTCTCTTCGAGGCGTCCCCAATGTTCGAACTTCAAGATGTCTCCAGTGGGTCGATAATCAGAGGGATGATTCAACAACCACTAGGTATGTAAATGATTAAAAAAAAAAAACATATCCCTGGAGGATCATCCCTGGATGGGTTGGAAAACCATGGGAAAACCATGAAGATTATCACTGGTTATTTCATGGGAATATCATGGAATATGGTGATTAATTATATGGCATTTAAAGCAGTTTGTAGGTCAATCAACTGGATGGAGGATATACAACCAACCATTGGGGATATAATGGGTATATAACCAACATTAAACAACCAAAACGGGATTAATGGATGATTAATGGATGATCAATGGATGGTTTACTAGGTCAATCAACTGGATGGGTAGAAACTCATCCTTTCGTCTTTTGGTATGGGATTATCTACGTTTACCAGCCAAGAATTTTTGTTTTTTGCATGGTATCCAAGATTGGCCATGTATCATACCATCTGCAAAATAGGCAAAAAACGAGATTAACCAGCAAAATTGTGGTACAATGGAATTTATTCCGAAAAAAATGACTGGTTTATAAGAAGCCCAAGTACAACTGGGTTGACATGATTCCATTTACAACCGGGTAAACTTCTACGAAACTCCTCTGCTAATCCATCAATTTCTGCTGCTTAAAACCGACGTCCTTGGTCAGTTCAGTCACCCCTTGTTTTGAAGTTGCGACCGACACTATCCAAAGTTCAGTCACCAAGGTTTAATCAGTTTAATCCTTAATCCAACGAAAAGTTTCTTGTTTTTTCTCAAAATTCGCTGGTTTCAAGTCTCACTTTTATTCCTGGTTGAAGTCGAAGGGGATTTGCCGGCGGCTAGGCGCTTGTGTAAGGTGCTTGAAGAGAAGGTGCCGGCATTGATGGATAAAGTGGAATCTGGCTTCCTGCTCACTGGCAGTGCGTTGAGCAGTGTCCAGGAGCATCTTTAACTCCATAAATCATTGGCCGCCGACCTGGCCAAGCTGTCACAGGAGTATTCGCTCGACAGAACGTCGAGTAAATACTCATTAGCTCAGCTGCAAGAGATTTTGTCCCGCTTTGCCAATTTGGACTGGCAACTTTCTGGTTCGAAATCAGAGCAGAACACCAGCCTCAAGCCACTGACGAATAAGATGCTCGCACAGATGACCTCAGTGAATCAAAATCTCAAAGCCTTACAGCAGGAAGTGACGGCTGGAAATGAACGCCTGTCAGAGGCAGTGAGCAAGGGCTTTCACGAGCTGTCAGTGGCGTTGACAGGAGTCAACAATCCTCCGGTATCAGCCACACCTCTTACTCCTGTTGGAGGATCTACGGCTGCGCCGAAATTGAGCTGCTTCCCGTTTCTTTTCTTCCATAAAGTCAGCCCCAGGAGACGTATTGTCCTCTCCCAACGTTGCAGTCTCCTTGGGTTCAGAAGCAGCTGGCTCCAACGTGCCCTCTGGAACCTCTGGGATCTCAGCAGTGATCTCAGACACACTTCCGAACTTCCCATTTCAGAAAGAGAGGAACGGACGGCGCTTACTTAGCAAGACTAGAACTCCGAACTCTCGCTTGATCACACTGGATTCACGCAACATCCAAACTGCAACACAGCCAGACTAGTTACACAGCTTCTGTTCCTAAACGGCTTCTGCATCGCGTTGAACAAAACATCCCAAAACCACAAGAACAAAACATGTGTTTGGAAAAACTGGTGTTTCACTGGTTTGCGTTTCCTAGGTTTCGTTTCAAAAACGTTTCGTGGCAAAACATGCAAACGAAAACTCACATCAACTGCAACCTGAGTGTCAGCATGTACCGGTCCATGTGCACTGCAGAAATTACAGTCAGACAGCGAAAAGTCCATGGAATTTTGAATGACTTTCCATATCTTGGGAATTTCATCATCCCAACTGACTAAAGTAGAGGATTTATATCTGGTTGGTGGTGACTGGAACATTTGGATGATTTTCCATATATTGGGAGTTTCACCATCCCAACTGGCGAAGACATTTTTTCAGAGAGGTAGGTATACCACCAACCAGAATCATATCCCCAATTATCAACCATGCTTCATGATGGTTACTGATAGTTAATGATGGCTTTCATGTGGGAAAAACAATAATAGTAATATTAAGCCACTATAAACCAATCCTGGCTGGTGGCTTGGAACTTTTTTATTATCTATTGGAATATGAAAAAATTATCCCCACTGGGGGTTCCATATTATCCCACTATTTATTTCCATATTCCAACCACCAACCACCTTGGGTTTGTCTGAAAATGAAAAATACTTCGTTCCATCCACTGGGTTGATCCGACTGTTTCTGTTAGTGAGATGTCCCCGATATATAGCCGTGATATTCCCATGGAAGTGGTGCTTACATCATCATTAAAACGAACATGATCGCATCATAATCCTGTTTTTGAGAAAATACATTGAATCCCTATGTTTTTGTTGGTCAATCCATGTTTGAAAGTTATATTTATCATAATATCACAGTTTATCCAATTTAAATGTTATTCTTCTCCACTTCTCCATTCATCATAATCTTAATGTCTCCCACTATGTCGATTTTTTCAATTTTTCGATGCATCATTTTCATTCATTTTCCAATCGTGCTTTTTTCCATATTCCATATAGTTTTTCCCATCGTTTTCCATTTCTCGCCGCCTCCGCCAGCATGGTCCTCGGGCGTTCAAACGCTCTCCTGGTCCTTGTCCAATGTGGACTCCCGGTGCGCCGAGGCGCGTCGCCGAAGGGAGAGCACTGCGGCCTCTAAGGTTACCGTTTTTTTCAGCTTGGTCTGCAAGGCTTCCAAAAAGGATAGTGAAGTGAATGTATGTAAATATATATCTCTCTCTCTCTGTGTGCATGTATTTGTGTATATATACAAATATGTAGATTATGTGTATATAATTATATTTAAATGAAGTGAATTGGCTATAGTAACCCAAAAAAGATTGGGAACGTGTTTCCAAGAGCTTAGTTCAAAGATATTTACCTCATAATTCCCAGCTTTCCCACTTTTAAGCATCGATTTGGGCGACAAAAATGCGCCCAAAAGCCGCCGTTGGTCCGTTGGTAGTCAGGCCTGCCCAGCCACAAACTGCTGCGGCGTGCACATCCACGTGGGGAAGACCTGCTCCGTTGCAGCAGACATCGGAGGTGAGTGGATCCGGGGTGCCGAGATGGGACTGTGATTACTTGGATGTGCATTCCACGGATCGGATCCGTGGTTTTTAATTCCACATATAACCCATATTTCATCCCATATATAAGTGGGGATATATATATATATATATATGTATGTATTTGTATATATATATACATATACCTGGGGGTATAACTCATTTATTCAGTGGGATGCACCCCCAAGTATACCACATGGGAAACTGGGGGTTCAAAAGGGGGTGAACCGACAATCCAATAGGGATTTCATGGGAATGTAGTGGATTACTCCCATCCACGCAATATTTAACAGCCTTTGGCGTGTTCCGCCGGCCACCATGGAAAGAGCTATCTTGTAAGCTGCAAACAGCCCTTGCACAGGCCCAGCAAGAACATGGTTTTTGTGTAAAACATTGTGTTTGTGGATAATACAGTTTTTGTGTAAAACAGCTCTTGTGTAAAAGAAGGTTTGGACGCAAAAATATTGGTTTTGTTCAAACCACGGTTTAAGTTTAAACCAAAGCATGCGTGTAAACCAGGGTTTTGGAAAAGGATACGATGGGTTGAAAGCACCAAGCAGCTTCATGTGAAGGATCCATGATTGGAATGATCACTAAGGACCTGGATGGGGCCCCCAGCGTTCAGTTGCCTTATGGCTGAATTCCTATGGTTTATGGTAGATATAACGAACTAGTTCATGGATGTTGATGGGGTTTATAAACCAACGTTCACATCTCTTTCACATCACTGGGGGCACCATCCTGTATCAATGGATTCTTTTCAAGTACCATCTGGTTATTTAACAGTTTGCCATGGAAAATCACCATGCTATTAATAGGTAAACCATCTATTTCTATGGGCCATCTATACCATGGCTATGTTAGTCATAACCAGAGGGTAAATTCTCCTTACATCCCATTAAATCACCATAAATCACCATTAAAGTCCATTAAATCACAATTAAAATCACCATTAAAATCCATGAAAAAACACCATTAGAATCACCATTAAAATCCATGAAAAATCACCATTAAATCACCATTAAAATCCATTAAGTCACCATTAAAAAATCACCATTAAAATCCATCAAAAAAACACCATTAAAATCACCATTAAAATCTATGAAAAATCACCACTAAAATCACCATTAAAACCCATGAAAAATCACCACTAAAATCACCATTAAAATCCATGAAAAATCACCATGAAAATCACCATTAAAATCCATGAAAAATCACAATTAAAAATCACCATTAAAAATCACCATTAAAATCACCATTAAAATCACCATTAAAATCTATGAAAAATCACCATTAAAATCACCATAAATCAGAGGGTACCCTTTTGTTTTAATCGTACCTAAGATCAGCAGAACTGATCGGGTCGAATTACCAGGTGGGTAAGCTATGGAAAATTGTGATTTATGGTGATTTAAGTGGATGTAATGGGATTTACCCATTGAGAATGGTGATGTTCTATAGTTATGTTAGTTTACCAGAGGGTAATTAATTAGTAGATTCCCCAGTATAAGTATAATGATTAAATTACTGGTTGGTGGTTTGGAACATGAATTTTATGACTTTCCATATTTTGGGAATAATAATCCCAACTGATTTTCATATTTTTCAGAGGGGTAGGTATACCACCAACCAGATTATAATGACAAATCTGCTAGTAAAGTGATATCCCCCAAATGATTACCAGCGAGGTTTGGCAAAATCCAATTGACACTACTCTAAGCCTGGTTTGATCCACTTCCCCTAACATTTAAGGCCCTCCTGAATTCCGAGGATGGGATTTTAACATCCATCTGGGAGAAAGCCCGGTAATACCCATGGCATGTCACCCCCAAGTGGCCGTTCATAGTCCCTACTGAGAATGTGTCACTATGGACTTCTTATAAACTTGTGTTTTTTCGAGAAAGTTTGAAAGATGAATAAGATGAATGCGGTTCCCGGATATGCTGAAACATACCCTCTGGTAAACAAACATAGCTATTGAAAATGGCCATAGAAATAGTTGATTTACCCAGCTATAAAATGGTGATTTTCCATAGTTTTTTGTATGTTTACCAGAGGGTACATGTTTCAAGACCAAACTTGTCGATCAAGTTTTGGCGATGAGGATCCCCATTGACTGATCCAGATACATCCAGATACTGTTGCGAAATGCTGCACGGATGGGCAAAATGTGGGCAATCCCATGTGATTTACAGGGTTTCATAGGAATCCCCCAGAGAAACTCCCATGTAATTAATGGAATCTCCCCACTTATAGATGGGGTTATAGATGATTTTAGGGGGTATAAATATAAAAAAATAGCAGGAGTTCATGACCGCTCCCCGGGGCAGGCCACTATTATGACTCCACGACTTACACTACCGACCCGTGGCTCACTGTGATGCATCTTGGTGACCACGAGAGGTAAGAACCATGTGTGAAATTTCCTAGTTATACATGGAATATCCTAGTTTTTTGGTGTTATATTATATGTGTGTATCGAGATATTTGATCTAATACATATATATATATACACATTTTGTGTATATATATATATGTACATACATGACTGTGGGATTCACCTTTGAACGGGTTCTGTTTCCACTTCACGGATTCGTTCAAGCCTAGATGGTATGTTGATTGGGATGCCTATCCATTACCATCGGTCTATAGCAGTCTCTAAAAACATAGAAAAGTCAAAACCTAGCAAACTCGTGGTTAGTTATGTTTCCATCTTTTATTGGACTTCATATTTACAGGTAGATAGATAGATAGACAGATAGACAGATAGACAGAAAGAGATAGACATAGACATAGACATAGATACATATATATATATAACCAATCA
The DNA here is from genome assembly GCA_947184155.2 of Cladocopium goreaui. Lineage (NCBI taxonomy): Eukaryota > Dinophyceae > Suessiales > Symbiodiniaceae > Cladocopium > Cladocopium goreaui. The sequence continues at coordinate 1,617,755 of CAMXCT020000335.1, forward strand.
CTAGTTACATTTGTAATATATTTATATATATATTCTATATCTAGTTATTCATTGTAATACATATAACTATGATATTATATTAATAAGATACAAAACTATATATATATACGTATAAATGGTATCCCAGGTACAACGCCACCGACAGTCCCAGCAACACTCTGAGCTTGCCCGTGACCACCGGTCTCGCTGCTCGGCGTCCGTAGGGTCACCGTTGGGGTCTTCCATGGGGATATCAACGTCGATATAAGCAAGAAAAACGGAGGTTTGAATGGGATTTTCATGGGGAAATGGTGATTTTGTGGTTACTTTATGGTTATTTGATGGCATTTGATGGTTCTTAAATGGGATTAATGGTGATGTGGATCTCAAGGGTTAATGGTGATTAAATGGTGATTTAATGATGATTTGATGGTGATTGAATGGGATTCAACAATGATTTAATGCGATATTTATGGGGCTATGATGCGATGTGTATATATATATATACAGTGTATGTGTATATATATATATATGTATATATATATATATATATCACTAGTCACTAGCTATCAGCTATCCAATTTGGGTCTGTCTGAAAACGGATGGATTTACGCACAAAACCACCTTATTTTTCAGTAGTTTCCAACGGATGATAAACCAGAAAATGTGGGGGTCCCAAAGAGATTCGTGTCAACTTTGGTTGAAGGTACAATGTGGGCCCCCCCAGTTATAAGATAGTTTATAAATCCCATTAAGTATGGTTATAGGTACCATAAACCATAGTTATTGGAGTTTTTTGCACCAACTTAGCTATCGTAAACGGGGCCCCCACTTTGTATCATCCTTCAAAATCCTCTGTTTTTGTTGTGTCCCTCATGTGAAATTGGCTAGATTTCCATGGTTTTTGAGCGATTTTGGGGGATGAATCAGAGCCGGGAAACCAGCTCCCGTTTTGGAGCTGTCATCCATCGGAGGTGCATTCCACGGATCCACGGATCGGATCCGTGGTTTATAATCCATGTATACCCTTTATAATCATCTATAATCCCATCTTTAAGTGGGGATATTCCATTAATCTCACTGGGGGTACAAGCCATTTTACTCAGGTCCCACACCCCCAAATCCAATCTTCGTTGGTTGAGTTCCCATCTTTGCTGCTTAAAAAAACCTTCCTTTCTTGATGACATCCACCTTTTAAAAAAGGCTCAGCCCCCATCTACTGTGGATGGGCCAGCGAAGTCCTGCACCACTTGGGGAGAACTCTTTTGGGATTCCGATATGAAACACAACAAACTCTCTGGATATTTGACACATAGCTATTGAACATGGCCATAGAAATAGTTGATTTTCCCAATAAAAATTGCGATTTTCCATAGTTATGTTAGTTTACCAAATCTTAATCAAAGGAAGTTGGGAAGCAATACTTCCGAGTTACGAATGACTTTTACTTGATGCAATTGACTATGATGAAGGGTGGTAGATCACAGAACAATACATAATCTAACAATACATAACAAAAGAATAAGAAGCTATGACACAGGGTGGTGACGAAGGGATGTGGTTACGATGGGAAGTGGTGAGGAAGGGAAGTGGTGACGAAGGGAAGTGGTGATGAAGGGAAGTGGTGAGGAAGGGAGGTGGGGACGATGGGAAGTGGTGAGGAAGGGAAGTGGTGATGGAAGGGAAGTGGTGATGAAGGGGAGTGGTGAGGAAGGGAGGTGGTGACGATGGGAAGTGGTGAGGAAGGGAAGTGGTGAGGAAGGGAAGTGGTGACGGGAAGTGGTGACGAAGGGAAGTGGTGAGGAAGGGAAGTGGTGACGATGGAAGTGGTGACGAAGGGAGTGGTGAGGAAGGGAAGTGTGTGAGGAAGGGGAGTGGTGAGGAAGGGAGGTGGTGAGGAAGAAGTGGTGACGATGAGTGGTGGGAACGAAGGGAAGTGGTGCCGCAGTGGTGGTGGCGGGAAGTGGTGACGAAGGAAAGTTGTGAAGGGAAGTGGTGACGAAGGGAAGTGGTGACGATGGGACGTGGTGAGGAAGGGGAGTGGTGAGGAAGGGAGGTGGGGACGATGGGAAGTGGTGACGAAGGGAAGTGGTGAGGAAGGGAAGTGGTGATGGCGGGAAGTGGTGACGAAGGGAAGTGGTGAGGAAGGGAAGTGGTGAGGAAGGGAAGTGGTGATGGCGGGAAGTGGTGACGAAGGGAAGTGGTGAGGAAGGGAAGTGGTGACGATGGGAAGTGGTGAGGAAGGGAAGTGGTGAGGAAGGGAGTTGGTGAGGAAGGGAAGTGGTGAGGAAGGGAAGTGGTGATGAAGGGGAGTGGTGAGGATGGGAAGTGGTGAGGAAGGGAAGTGGTGACGAAGGGAAGTGGTGATGAAGGGGAGTGCTGAGGAAGGGAGGTGGTGACGATGGGAAGTGGTGAGGAAGGGAAGTGGTGAGGAAGGGAAGTGGTGATGGCGGGAAGTGGTGACGAAGGGAAGTGGTGAGGAAGGGAAGTGGTGACGATGGGAAGTGGTGACGAAGGGAAGTGGTGAGGAAGGGAAGTGGTGACGATGGGACGTGGTGAGGAAGGGAAGTGGTGATGAGGGGAAGTGGTGAGGAAGGGAAGTGGTGAGGAAGGGAAGTGGTGACGAAGGGAAGTGGTGAGGAAGGGAAGTGGTGACAAAGGGAAGTGGTGACGATGGGAAGTGGTGAGGCAGGAATGTAATGGCTGCATGCATGTTGCATGGGCTATGTTTTGTGGAGGAAGCCGGAGCACGAAACCTTGTGTTTTTCCGTGTAAAGTGGCTGCAGCCGGCGATGAAAGGTACCACGTGTGTGCGACGGGTGCGGCTGCGGTCGTTTGGTTCCTTCTATGTGTTTTGCAACAACGGTTGTTCCTGTGTGTAGTTCTATGCGTTTCTTGAAGCTGTGGTTGCGGATCGCATTGGAATGGGCTCATGAATGTTGCATGCTGTGTTTTGTGGTGAGGAAGCCGGAGCACGAAACCTTGTGTTTTTCCGTGTAAAGTGGCTGCAGCCGGCGATGAAAGGTACCTCGTGTGTGCGGCGGTTGCGGCTGCGGTCGTTTGGTTCCTTCTATGTGTTGTGCGTAGTTCTATGCGTTTCTTGAAGCTGTGGTTGCGGATCGCATTGGAATGGGTCCATGAATGTTGCATGCTGTGTGTTGTGGGGAGGAAGCCGGAGCACGAAACCTTGTGTTTTTCCGTGTAAAGTGGCTGCAGCCGGCGATGAAAGGTACCTCGTGTGTGCGGCGGTTGCGGCTGCGGTCGTTTGGTTCCTTGTATGTGTTTTGCAACAATGGTTGTTCCTGTGTGCGTAGTTCTATGCGTTTCTTGAAGCCGTGGCTGCAGATCGCATTGGAATGGCTGCGTCAAGGTTGCTTGATGCCGCCGCTGCATGCGTAATACTATCGTCTTTTGCAGCTGAAGATTGTTAATCGTATTGGAGTGGCGGCATCCAGGCTGCGATAGTGATTTGTCAGCAGATTTTCGCAATTTTCGCGCTAGTAATTTTCCTTTTAAAATTTCTTTTAAAAAGTGCTTCAAAATCGTCCTTTTTCTGCTTTGGCGTCGAGATCCGGTTTTGGAGCTGCAATTTCCAACACCGTTGCGGGTAGTTCTATTGTGTTTTGCAACTCAGTCTCTGCAGATCGCATTGGAATGGCTGCGTCAAGGTTGCTTGGTGCCGCGGCTGCATGCGTAATACTATTGTCTTTTGCAGCTGAAGATTGGTAATCGTATTGGAGTGGCGGCATCCAGGCTGCGATAGTGATTTGTCAGCAGATTTTCGCAATTTTGGCGCTAGTAATTTTCCTTTTAAAAGTTCTTTTAAAAAGTGCTTCAAAATCGTCTTTTTGTCGCTTTGGCGTCGAGATCCGGTTCTGGAGCTGCAATTTCCGAGACCGTTGCGCATAGTTCTATTGTGTTTTGCAAATCAGTCTCTGCAGATCGAATTGGAATGGCTGCGTTAAGGTTGCTTGGTCACAGTAGTACTGGGAAGTGTTTTGTGCAAGCTTTGTAGTACAATGTAGTACTGGGATGTAGTTTGTGCAAGCTTTGTAGTACACAGTAGTACTGGGAAGTGTTTTGTGCAAGCTTTGTAGTACAAAGTAGTACTGGGAAGTGTTTTGCGCAAGCTTTGTAGTACAAAGTAGTACTGGGAAGTGTTTTGTGCAAGCTTTGTAGTACAAAGTAGTACTGGGAAGTGCTTTGTGCAAGCTTTGTAGTACAAAGTAGTGCTGGGAAGTGTTTTGTGCAAGCTTTGTAGTACAAAGTAGTACTGGAACGTGTTTTGTGCAAGCTTTGTAGTACAAAATAGTACTGGGAAGTGTTTTGTGCAAGCTTTGTAGTACAAAGTAGTACTGGGAAGTGTTTGGTGCAAGCTTTGTAGTACAAAGTAGTACTGGAATGTGTTTTGTGCAAGTAGTACAAAGTAGTACTGGGAAGTAGTTTGTGCAAGCTTTGTAGTACAAAGTAGTACTGGGAAGTGCTTTGTGCAAGCTTTGTAGTACAAAGTAGTACTGGGAAGTGTTTTGTGCAAGCTTTGTAGTACAAAGTAGTACTGGAACGTGTTTTGTGCAAGCTTTGCAGTACAAAGTAGTACTGGGAAGTAGTTTGTGCAATCTTTTGTAGTAGACATCAGTACTGGGAAGTACTTGACATGAAAATAGCCAAGAAGAACTTAGCTGACATATGGGAAGACATGGAATGAGATGAGAAGGGCTCAGATGAGATGAGTTGAGATGAAGTGCAAGTGTGAAGTGTGGAGTGTGGGGTGTGAAAAGTGCAATGTGAAGTGTGAGGAAAGTGTTTGCATTGTACCGGGGGCGCGCGCAGGTCATGTTCTTGGACAGCAACACTGCAACAGCTTCGCACAAAGCACGCACGCACGGGCCTGGCTGGCGCATGGCGCATGCAAGTTTCTTAGTAGTAGTAGTAGTAGTAGTACTGGGAAGTGATTCATGAAAGCTTGGATGACATATGAGAAGAGATGAGATGAGAAGAGATGAGCTGGGATAAGGTGAGAAGAGCTCAGATGAGATGAAGTGTGGAGTGTGAAGGGTGCAGTGTGAAGTGTGGGGCAAGTAGAGTGCAGTGTGAAGTGTGAAGTGTGGAGTGTGAAGTGTGAAGTGTGGAGTGTGAAACGTGGAGTCTTAAGAGTGCAGTGTGAAGTGAAGTGTGGAGTGCAAAGAGTGCAGTGCGAAGTGTGGAGTGTGAAGCGTGAAGTGTGGAGTGTGTGGAGAGTGCAGTGAGAAATGTGAAGTGCGAAGTGGAGCTTCAAATGTGACATGAGAAACAGGACACCACTTTCGCAGAATGCACGCACGCACGGGCTTGGCTGGCGCACGGCGCATGCAAGTTCTATAGATGAGAAAGGTCTTATATATATATATATGTATCCCTAAGGCAACTTCCGCCCCGCCTCGTGCGGGTACTACTGGTAGGTAAATCATCTACTTCTATGGGCCTCTTTCAATAGCAAACTGTAACAGATTGCCACAGGGTAAATCCCATTAAATCACCATTTAATCACCATAACCACCATTAAAATCCATTAAATCACCATAACAAGATGGCAAATCATAGGATTATTGACCGAGATTCTGCCCATCTGGATCCGGTGCAGCATTACCATGTGGCAAGATTCATTCGAGGAGGCACAAATCAGTCAGTCATTTTGCCGCGACGTGGCCCTGAAACCTTTCAACCTCGGGTGATGTATTGGGTGGCGTGTGCCTGTTTGGGCCTGTTTGTCGTGTGCGAC